>LYUA01002654.1:78347-90199 GCA_002093875.1 Calopteryx splendens
CCACAAATTTATTTGCTCACTACCTAGGTTTCGACTGTCAAGTCATCATCCGGTATCATCATCATCGGACTTGACAGTCGAAATCTGGGTGCTGACCAAATAAATTTCTGGAAAAACCAAGTGTATTACTCTTCTTAAGTTGAATCGTTTCGACCAAGTGACAGCCGCTAACAACATCTACAATAAGGGATATCGATTTAACTAAGTTAATTGTGAAAGAAAGCTCGGTTTCGCAGACAACATCGCAGTTATAGTCAAGAATATCTGCAGATATCCTTTAACTCAATGGATCTAGCACTTAAAATATATAGGCATGTGAAAAATAAAAATCTAGTTGGAATAAAACTCATATCGTAGAAAGCAGAAGAGATAAAGTGAAAGTAGAAATTGTGCTGCTAGTGGAACCTCTACATCCTCACCACGAGCAAAATAGCTAAGTGGTTCATGCTCATTCAAAGGGGTTTATGACGAAGAGACAAGAAGACAACTATTATAAACAAGAAAGATACGCCTACAAGTTAGGAGGCAGAACGTAAAAGTATCCGTGTAGGGATTAGCACTCTATGGCTAAGAAACGGAATTGGAGACCAGAGAAGAATAGAAGCCTTCAAAATCTGTGCTGGAGGCAGATGCTAAATATCAAATGAGTAGATACATTGAGAAGGGAAGAAAAATAGTAAGGAATAGAAAAGGATAATTCAGTATGGAGCACTATAAATAAATTATCGAAATTTATTTGGCACAACTTTGAAAACAATGAATTTTTAAGGAAAGTAATAGAAGGTAATTAGTAGGAAAAATCCCACAAGAAAGACCCAGGGAAAAACCATCATCATCATGTATCTTATATCCTGACTTAGGATATGGCCAGAACTTGTCTCAGTGAATAGCCTTCTGGCAGGTTCTTTCTCTCTTTGTATTCGTTAGCCTGCCAAATTGGCATCTTTCTTTCTTCCCATTAAACTTCCCCTCCATGATAGTCACATGCATGCAGTCCGTTCTTAAGATATGCCCGATCAAACTTTCCTTCCTCTCCCTTATACTGTTCAATATACCTCGTTTCTCTTCGGTCTTTGCCAAAGGCAAAACTTTCAATATGCTCTTTTCTTTCTTTCCCATACCTATGGCACCGGTCTATATGGAATAGCACTCCATTTAAAGCATTAGCAAACCCTTTACTCACTCTAAGTTTATATTCCTAGCTATCAAAAGTTCCCTGAACTTTCTGAATGCAGCCTTTGCTGAAAAATAGGACTTCAAACTTCTTGCGTACGACACCCAATCCAATGATGGTACATTTCTAGTATTTTAAAGATCGCATTTCCTCAAATTTCTTCCAAGCAACTTAATTTTTACAGGGTTCTTGGAAATCTTCATCACCTTTCACTTGTCAATGTTAATTTTTATTTCTTACTCACCTTCCTCTCTCAATTCCTCTATTATTCTCTGTTACTTATCCTTGCTCTCAGATATCAAAGTCTAGTGCTTGTTTCTCAAAAGTATTGGCCTAAAAATGTTTAACTTTTGAAATCCTGTTTCTAAAATTTACAAGTTAACAAATTAAAATTCCATTTACAAGCCACAAATTTTTATTCACAAGTGTTTCCATGGAAACTACACATTCTGTTACTCGAACTGACTTGTAAGTTACTACTACTGTTAGATTGTGAGAAACTTCCAACCAGTCCGGTAATGAAGGTGTACAAGTATACGATAATCATATCAGGGAAAAACGAATGAGAGGACAAACGAAACGTGTATTTAGGTCCCGCGATAGATTTTTCATGCATAATTTTGCCATATTTCCCCATGTGGCCTGCCACCATGGAGAATACATTGTGAACATTTCATTTCATCGCGTATATGACTCAAGTCTGTGGTCTTGTTGATGAAACATTAGTAATAATTGACCTAACGGTACACTTCTGCCTTGAACACACTGCCACATACCTCACGCCCGAATTTTACACAGTTATCTCACCAATACAATGCGAAACAAAGGATGTTAAGTATATTTTTTGTGGTGTTGCCTTGCCTCTAGCAGAGATATTTTTTTTCTACCCGAGTTGTGTGATTAGGCGATGTGTCGCCAATTGAGGTAAGTGCAGGAAACTCATGTTTACTTCTGAGGGAAATATTATGGCTATCAGATTAAACCTAATTTGTCAGATTGAATACCGAAATGATAAATGCAAAGACATTTCCCTCGGAAAATTGATCGATAATTGCAATGTTAAACACCCTAATATTTTTATGTAATAATTATATTATCATTTTCCATACCATTAAAAAACAATTCTTCATCTCCATAATTGGCCGTGGCAATCGTTGTTCTTCGGAATCAGTGTCCAACATTCCTTCCATCATTCTCATGGTCTTTCTCTTGTTCTGTTGTTGTATTTCCGCATTTCTTCTCTTACCATTTTTACCAATTTGGTTTATTCCGTCCTGTTTATATGTTTTTTCCCAAAAATCTACTTGGTTTTCTTGTCCAACTACTTACCTCCTGAACTTTGCACTTGTTTATGATTTTTGTGTTCGGTAATCTATCGCGTAAACTTTTTCCGTTAAAGGTGCCTACCTAATTAAAGTTTAAGCATTCAAACACCCACTGCAAACGTGACCCTGTAGGCTCACATGGTATGATCTAGATGTGGAAGTAGAATTCCTGAAATAATTATAATGCTAAATAACCTTGATAAGTATGAGAAAAGGTTCTTATTATCTCAAAATGGTGGGAAATACTGGAAATGTTTTTCAAAAAGATTTACGAAAAATTTTTATTAAAATAAAATTAATACGTAACTTTAATGAAGATATATTCAGTGTCACGTTCATTTTTACCACAAATTCTCTTACTTGGAGAGCCATTATTTATTTCAACTAGCTATTATCTTACTGGAGTTTTCTATGTGACTAGAGGGATTGAGTGCTGTCTGTGTTAAATGGAACTTTCTCTTAAACTCGCAGGTAGTGTCGGATTCGATGCTGGGGGAGCTGAAACAGTGTTTCATGGAAGCGTACGATGACAACCAGGATGGAAAAATCGACATCCGGGAGGTAAGTGAGCCGCCAACTCTGGCACATGGCCTTTGAGACCACGTCAACTCGATACTGCAGCGCAAAAGGACAAGTGTCACAAAAGGACGCGCATAGTGGATTTTTTCGAAGCACTCTCCTCTGATGACTCCCAAGGCATATCAAACACCGGCGACAAGCCTCTATCTATAGGAAAACAGAGTGCCTTATCACTCAGTTAGTAGCATTTGAAATCAGTTTTTGGAAAAAAATTAATCTATTTTTGGAGACTGGAATGCTTACCAATTCCAGCCAATATTCGTGTAGGCTATTCTATTATTTTTAAATTAGAATATTCTTTCCACTTAGACTTGAACCAATATTTTTATATTTTGAAACGTCTTTTGAATTGATGGTTTCAGGCGTGACTTTATGGAATCGCTGTAAATTGAAGTTGGATGCATTATTTTTTCTTTTATCCACGTCTGCTTTCAGTTTCACCCGACAACTATCATGCACCTGAGAGGCCTTCTTGCGGTGAATAATCTACTAAGGAAGAAGCCTCCGGCAAAGGAAGATAATCAAACCAAAAACTTACTCGGATAAAAGCATATAAAAAATCATTTTATCAAATTTACATGAACCGGTGAATTATAAACGGTGTTTTCAAATAGAAATTTGTTTAGAGAAAAATTTTAGTTTTGAAAAGGTTTGATTTCTCTATGTTTTAATTTGGTTATAAAATATCATGTGTACATTGAATTTTTCGACCATTCTTCAATACAGCATAAACAATTTATGCTATGAACATATCTTGGTGATATCTCTCTTTCAATTTGTTTAATTTCATCGGAACGTGTTTTTTTAGGGCCTGCGGAATAATATTTTTTCTTTGTGTGTTAGAATTTTGTTTAAACTTATTCATATATATAACTCCGCTGGAGTCATTACAGTTAGTTACATTCAAATAGTATTCAATTTTATATAAAAGTGCTCTTTATACCACCTTGGTTGGTTTGGCATCCGAAGGTTGTGATAGAATATTTATTTTTCAATGAGCTGAGGCGTTGAAGTATTAATTGATGTTTACCACTATATGATTTTCTAAACTCAGAGACAGCGAAATGCCAAAGGTGAGGTAGGCTATCTCAAATGACCCTCAAGAAAATGTATTTAGTTTGTAGGCTATGAAGGTGTTTCGATGACTAGGATCATATCATGCAGTAAAGTCAATTTTTGAAATTCATTATGACGCCTCATCGTCTTTCCTCTGAAGCATTAGAGCCCCCAAGCCGTTGGGTTAGTCAGAGGGCGTTATTGGTCTATCGGGTCCCCGCCACAAAGGGCTCAAGTTCTGCAATACACAAAGGGTGGCGACTGTTTTGTCATGCCACCTTAAACTAATTATGTGTGTGCAACGATGCTATTTATAATCATGATAAGCTAATGGCAGGGGCATTAGTTCCGTCTGCCCTTCGATATTCGACAGTCCGAGACGAAAAGTGTGTTCGAAACCCTGATCAAATCCGATCTGTTTTCAGCACTTTAATTTTGCAAATTACATAGTGTGGTAGGTTTTCAAATTTATTTACTTTTTCAACAATTTTCATAGAAATACTGTGGGGCTTGTTTTAGATTTTTTCATGGGGTTGATGATTGAAATTAAGCCAAATATGTAATAATGGATCAACAGCAAAAATGTCAAAAACCCAATCAATGGAACATGAAGAATAATAATACTCCTCAATTATTAGATTATATTAAATATATGAACTGCTTATGCATAATAGTAATTATATATCTCTACATACTTATATAGGATGTACATAAATACTTGTATTTGTTTTCCTTTTGTTACAGTTGGCACAGCTGCTCCCTATGGAAGAGAACTTCCTTCTCCTGTTCAGATTCGACAACCCTCTTGAATCAAGTGTAGAATTTATGAAGGTTAGTGCTGTATTTTTGCTCCATTTGTAGTAGGAGATAGTTCACACTTCGTGATGATAGTTATCAGCAGATTTTGTTATACACACAATTGTTAACTCACGGGATGACCAGCATCAAGGATCGTAACTTGCACCTAGTATTCATATGTTCACGTACCCATATCTTACCACTTAATGTCCGATGACCGATTTCTCTTCAAAGGCTATTAATAAACAGACATAACTAGGGTATCTCATAAACTTGACACCCAATATTTAATTCAAATTTTCCATAAACGTCTTTTAAATAGTACCATAATCGTACTAATGTATCATTAATAACTAGAACATAAAAGGAACGAATTTTAACTTCTGCTCACTTTTAGCGTTCAGCTACTTTTAGCTTGTAGTTGGTTGGTTTAGAAGAGAGCGCGTTCACAAAATGTTTCATTCAATTTCCCCCCAAATTGTCAATGCAAACAAGAGGTGAGCCATGAATGGATATTGAGTTGGTTTTAATTGAATTTATCTGATTAGTTAACCAGGTTTATGTGAAATCTGACACATGAAATGTCGCGCTTGAGCAATATTACCGTTTTGTTCTGTCCATTTATCTAAATTTGGCTATAGCGTGAAATGAATGCCACCATGGATAAATGAGTGACAATAGTAGAGCAAGGACTATTAGAGGGAATGCCAAAATTTACCTACTTTCAACCAATCATTCGGCTTTTGGATCGCAACATGTCGGAATGGCAGCATGATGAAAATTTCTATCAACTGCTGTCATTAGTATTTTAACCTAATTTCATGGTACGGCTCTACCCATGAATCCAAAAGAATTTTAAGACACACATTATTTATAGTGAACTATATTAGGTATTCCGGTAAGTTTAAATATTTGGCAAAGTGCTTAATTATTTTTATAGAGAAATTCAATTCAAAGAAGAATTCTGATAGATATTGAATCATTCATCGTTGATTTGTGGCCCATTGCTGCGCTGAGCTAGCTTTCGTGACATTTTTGACTGTTGAAACGATAGTCTTTAGGACTAAAATGAGAATTCGCTGCTTCACGAGAAAAACGTTGATACTTAAAATGATTTACTAGTAGCGATCGTCGAAAGTTACCTTAGTATCTCTGCAATAATGGGTACAGGAATACGCCGTGATTACTTGGGGTGTAGGAATTCACAAAAACATAAATAAACATATTCTTTGATAAGTATTCATTTTGTTGATTTTATCTATGTATTCCTTGTATGCTATATTCCTAATTCCATCAGATGATTCCTAAATGCTGAAAATGAGTTATCTATTGTATTGTTTAATGCTTATAAAATGTTTATGCTCTAAATATTAAAGGATGTGTTTTGCTCAGTTGATGTAGTTTGTATGCTACTATTTGTATCGTAATTTTCCGTCACTATCGTGAATAACAACCTGGTCATTGGAAAATAGTAGGTAATGTGTTCAGGTACTTAGTGTCTTAATTTTCTAACTGGGATTATATATGCTTTCTTCCATTTTCTTCTAAGGACGTATATATACAGATTAAACATTGTTGGTGACATACTACATCCTTATTAGACTCTTTGGACTATTTAGATTTTTGTTGTTATTTCCTTTCCATTATCAATTATAATATTAATATGTTTAAATTAGCTCTGCGTGATATATATTAAATATCCAGGATATCCTCTTTTTTCATTATTAACCAAACCTTGTCTCTGATTACGCGGTCTGAGGTTTTTCAATAGTCTACGAAGCGTAAGTGGGTTTCAAAATAAAATTAAAAATATTATAACTATTTTTTCGAATTCTCATGTCTTTAAAATTTCACCAGCTATGTCCTCCACGACAGTAACTTCCTCAGTTCTCGCAATAAATCCTCAATATCATAAATCGACAACCAAAGAGTGATGCGTTAATAAAAAAAGGAAATTAATTTTAAAAACCTAAAAAGTAAGTATTTACCCATGCCACTGAAATTAAACGATGACGTAAGAAACCAGTAAACCTACTATGCCCAACATACGTTTTTACGAGTGTATTCTATTTGTTTATGATTACATTCAATATTTATTATAATCAATCCCTCCGCTCTTTTCAGGCTTAATTTATTCTATTGAGATAATATTTCATTATATTCTCCGTTAAGGAAAATCTTTTTCCGGATTAAATTATGGAATGAATTTCCACTGTATACAATTATAGCCGTATAGTGGTGCAATGTCACCCGTATCACGGTCCACAAATCGGCCTTTCTTCTGCTATTTAAATATTCAATCCCTGATGTGGCTTTTTGATGAGCGGTTTTACTAATTTTCAGGCCAAAGTCAAATGAAACCTTTCTCTAAGTGGATTTACATATGGATGCGTTTTCAACCATAAGAGCAATTAGCTTTGTATCACTAAAAGTGCTCAGTCACACACACAAGCATGCTAAGCACATTACAAAGGCTGATGGAACATTGAATCTTTGAATCAATGGAGTGATGCCCAAATTCATAAACATTAATGTAATTGAAAATCAAAAATATAAGACTGTCATAGATTTTCCCCAAAATAATTAGATAATGCCAGAAATATTATCTCCAATGTTATTATTTTATGAATCCGAGTACTTAAAATGTGGCCTTTCCGTTCTTTGTGATAGCTATATCAAACAACTACTTTTCTTTTTCTTTTACAGATATGGCGAGAGTACGATACCGATGGAAGCGGATACATAGAAGCGGATGAACTTAAGGTAAAATCATCTGAAAATTTTTAATTTCCTTTAAAAGTGACATAAATTGAGTTTAATTTTTATAGACACCGCATCAGTATAAAATTATTTTATACTGTAAATTATAGCATCACTTAAGCATTTTGGAATATTTATGGTGTTTTTACTAAATGGCAGAGCTATTTAGCCATGGTTATTATATGGTCATGGTATTGGCAGTGAAAACATAATGTAGTTTTTAATCATTCTAAAACGTTATTGTAATCCCATTTGAGGAGTAATAAGACAACAGCCTGAGAAAAGAAATGCTGTGAATATGAAATGAAAAGGACAACTATGCAATAAATTCTCTTTGGGTTTTATTTATTCAATTAAAAAGGTGAAACTTTTTTCATGGATTTAAAGAAATAATTGATCCCTTGTTAAAGCTTACGAACAATAGTTCTTATTCTCATATAAGCTCCTCGCATAAATTTTTCGTTTTTAATCAGTTTCTAAATACCTCGACCAATTCAAAGACTTTTCTAAGAACTTATAAGTCAAAACTTCAGATATATTATTTAATATACAATGTTTTAATTAATATTTTCTTTGATAATTTTTAAACAAAATGGGTAGATCATTCAGTATGTAAAAGTCTCGTTAAACCTTTGTCTTACAGAATTTCTTACGAGACTTGCTTAAGGAAGCGAAGAGGATTAACGACGTAACAGAAGACAAGTTGATCGAATATACCGACACGATGGTAAGAAATTCTAGCAGTGAACATTTTTTTAATTGATAAATTTCATTGGTACAATCAAATTCATTTTCTAACAAACTAAATTTAAACCCATTCCAATGGACATTTAGCCCCTCTAGAAATTAAGTGATTTTCTTCATTTGATTTTCCTAAGTAAGTGAATTCAAGGTTCGTGATTATAGGAGAACTTGTGAAAATTCCTCTGTTTGAAAAAATTATCATTAATTTTTATTGTTATGATATAGTTATTGACATATTAAAAGCAGAAAGTGTTTGGTACGGACTATGAATGGTGCAAGAAATTTGGAGTAGCCGTGGTATTAATTTACATTACAATTGTTCCCTCGGAAATGGGTGTTTTCAACTAAGAATCATTCCAGGGCATTGCATCTTAATTTAAAGACACAAAGGCCCTAGGGTCAAAATTCTATTTACGTTGCTTCATCTCGGATTCAGTTCTGACATTTAATTTTCAGAATACGGAATATTTACTTAAACCACTTGTAGTTGATATTTAGTCAACAGGGGGCACCCGACTGTGAAATATTATGGATTTCTTCAAATCTAATTCATAATTTAAATTTTTAAAAAGGCATGTCATGATTTTCTTTCATTTATCTTCATGGCGACACATGTATATTTCATTTGAATCTCTCTCGACGTTTCCACCCGTGGAAGCAAACAATTACCACGTAGCTAACCTGATGGAGTATTTTTCTCGTTTGTACTCAGCACACAATTTACTGCCGTGGATATTTTCCCTTTTTAACCAAATTAATGATTATTCCAAATAAAAAATCTACATATATCTTGAAAAAATGCTTATCCTGGGAAAAATACGTTTACGTCCATCACTTTTCACATTTCTGACCTTCCCAAAATTTTCTCCGAGCCATACTTTCCATAGGTTTCATACGGAGGAATAAAAGTTTTAATGCATTGGATGGTAATACATTTCTTGCTAATTTCGAGGAGTAGTGCAAACATTTTCATGTTGGAATGTAATTACTGACGAGTGACATAATACACTTATTCATAGAATAATTCCCCCGTTAAAGTCCTCAACGATCTTTTGCATTTTGATGGTTGAACGATATTAGTAATAAATAGCTCCTGTTATCCACTAAAGTCAATCAGTTAAGGAAATCTAATGATAATGCGGCTTGAATCATGGAAATACTTTCACATTTCTTGCACCATTCCGGTATGAAGGATTTTAAAGAGGAAATTAACCAAAATCAATTTTGAATGGCAAACTATTTTTGTATGATTTATATTTTGAGGTACGCAAAAAATGGCTAAAAATATTAGCTTTTGAAAGTGGCTCCTGTGCTCGTAATTTTATTGCATGGATGTGTTTTGGCGCATTAATAGTAGGCAAATATGCTACAGGCGCCTTTTTTAAGTTAATCACATGTAATAAAGTTATTAAATAATTTTATTTGATGATGAATAACATACACACTGCTACATGTTATTTACGGTGCTAATATGCGTTAGGCTGGGTTTAAAAATGTTAATAACTTTAAAATTGTCCGATAAATGATACATGCCATTTTTAACATAATTTCTACCTTCAGCTCCAAGTGTTTGATGCCAACAAAGATGGGCGCTTGCAGTTATCAGAAATGGCCAAGTAAGTCTATACTTTGACAATAACTTTTAAACAAGAGCTTAACATTAAATATTTTAACTCATTCAATGGTCCATTTTTTTTAAATAAAATTGTTTTCTCACTGAAGCACTCGAGCTTCATAAACATCTTTTGGAAACAACTAAATAGTCTAATTATCACAATGTAACTGTATTTCACAACTTTCCATATTATATCGTACATTAGAATACTCACCGCAGTTTTTCAAGAGTAGCAAATGTACAATTTTTATGCGTAGCAATATTACCATTTCGATCGAATAATTGCGTGATCCCAGAAGTCGCGCGTTAATATAAGTCATGGTAAAAACTTTTAAAAATAAATAAATAAAAATAAATATGCCTTTTTTTGGTATGTATTGAACATCAACAGGAGGTAAAGTTATTTTAATTTTGTTTCTGCATACTGCTTCGTCAGAAAATAACTGATACAGTCACTAATTTCCGCAATGTTTCATGTGATTTTTATCATCCAATGTGGAAATTTAAATTTTCAGGACCCATTAACCAATTTAAATGATTTTTTTCACAGACATGCCACACATAATCACAAGTTAAATTGTTTCGAGGAATTAAACTTAAAATTTAAAGTTATTCAATTTAAAGTAAAAAAGCAAGAATATAAAATGTAAAAATAGTAAAGGTTTGCCTTTTAATCACACAATGACAAGATATTCTCTAAATTTTTAAATTCGACATTAAAAGTAGTGTGAAGTATTACACAATAAAATGATTTCTTGTTAAAATAAAGTACCGAAAGTGTAATTTAAAAGCAGTCATCACACATCACTCACCATAATTTCCCTTTTAGTCTTTCAATTTTAATCCGTTTCTAATCAAATCAACAGTTAGTTATTATTGAAAATAAAATTTTTATTTAATAAAATAAAATATCCTTGGAATTTATTTACAGCTAACTATGAAAAATAAAGTAATAAAGCTATTTCCCATTTATTATTTAAAATAAAACAGTTTGGATACGAATTACTTACTTAAAAAAGTAGTATTTTCATATGGATTTCATAAAAATTGTTACACGAGTTATGCCAATAACTTAACCTCTGTATATGGGAAAAAAGAGTGCCGCTGCATTGGTTTTTGTTTACATTATGTTAACTCACGATTGAACCGTTAACGATCTTTCAAATTTTCTTGTTGGATTCACGTAATTATGTTTGAAAATCGTTGAGAGAAATTGATTCAGTCCCCTTTCATCGGAATAATCTGTAAATATGGATTCATTTACAATTTTTCCTTTATGCAAAAACTATAAATGTCAAGGACTTTTAACTTGTAACTCCATTTTTAACATATCACATAAAAATATGCTTCGCTTATAAGCAAAATGAACGTAATTCATCAGGAACAGGTATGCCTTAGCAAATTGACCTATATTAATTATGCTGAGTTCCTTGTAACCTGTTAATATTTCAATATTTTCCAAAAGCAATATTGAGCCTTGAAAATGGTATTTATTACCAAAATAAGGATTTTTGGTTGAACTACTGCAGAATTTATGTTCAGAATACGATAGAACATTATTTTCTCATCTAAAGTTTATTGTAAATTGAAAGTTATAATGAGCGCATTCTGCGTTTCAACACTCATAACTCAGCGTGGTAGTGTCCCCCTCCCTTTAACCCCAACTTCCTCATTAACCACCAAGCAAAAAAATATATATACACACACTCGTGGGAAACACGCTAATCAACGACAACATGTTGGTGTTTGATTTTGTATGTATATATATATATATATATATATATATATATATATATATATA
>LYUA01002654.1:99042-110793 GCA_002093875.1 Calopteryx splendens
TGGTCGTTGAGGCATGATGAAAAGTGTAGGCTGGAGGCTTTTGAGATGTGGGTGAGTGGACGGAATGAAAAACGAGCGAAGAAGTTTTGGGAATGGTAGGAGAGAATAGAAGGCTTTTGAGAGAAATTCAAAGAAGGCAGGAAAAATGGATGCAGGGCGTACTGAGGGGAGATGTATTGTTGAAGAATGCGATAGAGAGTAGAATGTTGGGTAAGCTAGGAAGAGGGAGGAAAAAATTAGACATGTTGGATGGAATGAATGGAGACAGGAAGTATGCAGAAATTAAGAAAGGGTTTCTGTGGGGGTGTGTCATTAATGTACAAAACCTTTCCAAATATTTCATTTTTTTCAAATGTGATCCCCTGCCCAGGGTCACTATAGTAGGGTCAGTTATCGTACTCCATCGCATCGCTCCGTCTGCCTGTTCAAATCTGCTAAGTAATTTCACGAAGAAATATATATAATCCTACTACGACACAAACTCTCAAGACAGAATAATTCATAAAGATTTTTTGATGACCATATCGCGTGATGTAATTTTTTCTAGTATCTTTCAATGAAAAGCTGTTTTTATCACATTTATGCCACAGGAAGACTAACCAACTGCGTTCCCCTGGCTTTCTCCTCATAAGTAACCTCATCTACAGGTTAAATACTCACTCCGAACAGTGACCAGAGTCCAAGTCGTGTGCCTCTTTCGTATAATGTAAATAATACTCTACTAAGAAGAATTAATCCGAAGCAAGTGGACTGTGATGAAGAAATTACCCTTTTCTACTACATCTACTTATGTCCCAGGATTTCATTTTCTCATGAGCGAATTTTTATTACTATTTTACGGAACTTCAAACTTCAATTTCTTCCTTATTTTTTTTACCTTTCCAACCCATCACCGCAATCACACTCTACTCCAATTTACCTAGTAACTAATTTAAATATGTAATTTAAAATCATAAACTTTATTGAAGAACCCTTTTAATTACACCCCTTGTATAATGTAAAGTACTCACGATCGACTCCTATTGAATCACTTGGGAAATGATTCATCTGATTTAATTTCACAAATATTATCCTTCTAAGAAGGTTTAATTATTCATCATTAGTGTTTATTAATCTGAAGATTGATTTTTTGCTGCTCTTCACACCGCTCTCTTCTCATCTACCCTAAATCATTCCTTCATCCAACTCCCTGCATTCACATATCTCTCATTGTTTCTCTCTGGCATATTTTATTCCTGGCCTTCATCTTTCGTTCGGCCAGTCCTTACTTCTTTATCTTGGCATATACCGGAGACTGTTATGTAATATATCCACTGATTTCTCTTCTTCTATTAAATCAAATTCTTTCGTCTCCCACCTTTCTCAGGACATCCATTCACTATTCATTTAATTTCCTTAGTTTTTAGTAATATCACATTTTAACCATCATCCGCACAAAAAACCACGAAACGATTTTTCCATTAATTTTAAACTCAAATTTGAGATTTTTTTAATTTTACTTTATGGACGTTCGTATAAGAATACAAAAAAATTGGTGGAGTATATCGTCAATAATCACAAGATATCCATTTTTTTCAAAATTGGAGTTCCCTGGCAAGAGAACTTTTTCTTATTTGTTAGAGTACCTGATTACCTCTTTATAATCTGCGTTCTATTGGTTCATAAACATGTAATATGCCTAGGGGTCTATGTAACTGAGGTCAAAATAACTTACGTTAAAATTGGTTAATGAAGCGTCAACTGAAATTCATTTTTAAGCGTTATTTAATGGATTGTGCATCGAAATTAATAAATTGTAATTTACTAGCTTATTAAACGAGGATTTTGCCACTTTAAATCTCATTATCAAATAATAAAATATCTCCATTATAATAAACAAGGACATTTTATTTCATTCCAGTAAAATCGAATGATAACATAATGCTTCTAATATATTTTGCGTACTTCTGGGCACTTGTTTGTTATTTTTGACGATTAAACTTTGGATTGAGTAAAGATAATCCGGATTCCTTTCATTGAACTCTATTTCAGTTCCTAGCTTCCGTATTTTCCAACTGCGTAGGTAGCCGTCTTAATTGTTCAATAAATCTTATTGATGATATGTTTACCTTTGAAATTGATTATCCAAATTCTACTTTGATTTGTGACACAATTCGTGTGATAAGGGGTTGGAGTTACTTAGGGGTTCACTTGGAGAGAATTCACTCTTTCCATGCCCTCCATTCTCCAAAGAGCCTAGGGTTATTTGAATGGAGTCCGCAAAGTCAATATCTCCAAACTCTTGCACCAAAACTTCAACGTGGCATTAGAAGAGCAACGCTTCCGACGGAGAGAGTAATCCGAACCAGGATGGAAGCGGACACGCGGAGTATGTCTTTTGTGAAAATAGTGACACCCTCAGCCACCCATCCTCCCCGTTGTATCTTTTAATCACCCGAAACCCACACCTCATTTCGCATACGGTCGCATCCGAGTGAAAATAATGATCATAATGTCTTTTTTATTCCCTTGATCAACCGCGGTACGGCTAAGCTGCTTCTTGGAGCGATATCATTTATATAATCCTATCCTGCTTCGTTCTAAAAAGCTAAGAGCAGGAAAATTGGGAAAAATGATTTACCTCTATTTCTTTGTTTATTTGTGTTTTTCCCGTGAATACATAATTAGCGTCTAATTCTGAATTTTTAATGACGTTTTAACCTGCTTTTGGTGAACATTTTATTTTTACACTCTACTTTAAATTGTTTTTCTATGATGTAACCTTCTCTCCATAGACGCTGACCAGCCATTATGCTTTGCTATTACGCGAAATCATTTGCATATTCTATAATATATTATAACATTAAAAAAAAATACCCTAAAAATAGAGTTTCCATATCCTTTTTGACACAGCAGTAAAATTTGTACCGACATTTCACCAAAAATAAGAACGTGCAAAATCGTAAGATAAATTTTCTTTCAAGCCACAGAGTGTGATCTTACATTTTAAATTTCCCTTTCATGAAACACCTGATAATCTAGTAATTTGTGTTTTGATCTCGTGTTCTGCACATATCTGCGAGGAAAATTCATTTTTGGATCGGAAAGTATCATGATACTTCTTACAAAAACTGAACAAACACGAAAAAAATGTTGCTAGTGAAAATTGTAAAACTAAATACATTGCCTAAAACTTTGAATAAAATATCGTTTTCATAAAGTGGCACTGTGTCGCAATAACTTTAATTGGAATTAAATGTATAACTATAATATCTGTGGTCATTACATTAGGAATAGTGAAGCTTAAGTGTTTAATTGTTTTTCAATCACTGGAAAAAGTAAATGATGCCTTTTTCAGTGTTTTGTCCAGGAACACTTCAACTAATTCAATTAAGGACATCTGTGTTGGTGTCCAGAGGCTGCACACAATGAATTTTATTTCTAAAGTAGCAAATATTGCTTCATAGTACTATTAAAACTAGGAAACAGGCTATGTTCGCAAGGAAAGTTGCTATAAGGCAGTCTCCTTGAGACCCAGTAGCTACTTATAATTTTAAAATCCCGGACTAAGAAGTGAACGCTGTATAAATTTTCTTTATTGCTACGTTTGATTTTTACCTATCAAAATATATGGAACTTTATCATTTCCTTGTTCCATCTATTATTTCTTAGGTATATATGGCAAGCCGAAAATAAGTGTGGGTTTCAGGGTTATAATGAGCATCGGCCAGATTTGAACTCGGAACTACTTCCATGCCCAAATGTGGATGCTGAGTGATTCCCACCCATCATTCTATCAACCTTTCACATCAAATTTGAATGAAAAAGTCGATTTCCCAAACAATCGGAACTCAACATATTTATTTCCTAATCAACATATACTTTATTTAAACCTTCTAATCTCATTACTTAGTTCATTTTCATGTTGTCTCAACTCAGATACAAAAATTAGAAAACCTTCCTGTATTTTTACTGGTTTAAAATTGTAAAAATTGCTAGTAACAAATATCATTGTTATTTATGACAACGTATTCTTGTTTTTTCTTCTATTACGGTTATCTTCTTATGCATCTTGTAAGTTCAACCTTGATAGCAGTTAGAAATGTTGGTTTTGCTACTCATTATTCCCTGTAACTAAATTAGTTAATGTTCATATTTATTTTACAGGGAGCTACCAAGTTGACAAAGGATGATATTGAGCGAGTTTTCTCTCTTTACGATAGAGTAAGTATAATTATGATAACGTACGGTACTCTATAATGCATTAATTAGAACAGATTTTTAAAATTATAAGTTAAAATATTTGAGACTCTTAGTAAAACTGTTTTATATTCAACAGGAAGAAATAATACATTTTATTTATATGAACAGTAACTTAAAGATTCAATTTTTTATATGTATCAGTATTTTTCATTTTTGAAATATTCGAATAAGTACATTAAAATATAACCGTCTCATACTGAAGGTTAAAAGTTTCTTTCAAGCTAGAGTTAAACATTTGTAAAGTTATTAAAATTAAAATTGAAGGGGTATCCAAGGCCTATAAATATATAACTTTTCTGATGATAATTATTAATGCCATTTAACTGCTAAACAGAATATTATATGCCAGTAGCACTTTCTTGGGATGTGAAGGAAAACGTTCAATTTTATGACGTTTATGTCCCACTTTCAATAATTATTATTATGAACTATCTTAATAATTTTGCAGGATAACAATGGGACAATAGAAAATGAAGAACTGCGTGGTTTCTTGAAGGATCTTCTAGAATTGGTTAAAAAGGTAATTATTCTCTCCGGATATAGCTTTCAAGACTATTAGTTATAGTGAAAGGTTGTATATCATTTGATATATTTATTCTAAATTTAAAATTTCTTTATATTTTATATGAATAAGTTTCCCCACTAGTTCCCGAGTAAATTTATCCATTATTTTTACGATAATCTAGTCTCACATCTTAAATTATCACCTTTTTGGAATCTGTTATTATAGACCCATGGATAAAAATATGTCCCCGATCCTTTTAGTCATGAATATTTTATGCCTATAATCAATGTGCATCAAGTTATAAAAATGAACCAGAGTATTTTTACAGAACGTGATCTATTTATTTTAATACCCACATTTGTCTTCGTGATATAATCATTTAAAAAGAGTGCGAATACACTCGTACGTGACATTCACCCATAGTTTCTTTGCTTCAATCCACATAACCACACTCAGCCTTTTCGTTCCATCTGACATGGTCAACTCATTAGTATGCGTTTTTTTAAATATAGTAAAGTTTATTAACTTTAAAGTTATATTAAATATTTTGATGCACATAAGGCTGGTGAGTTTATTTCTGATTTTTACTGACAAAAATAGGTCAGTGGTTCGAGAAGAGCTTTGGGAAAGGTAATATGGAAAGTCTAGTGTTTTGATTTGTCGTAAACGTCAGCCAAAAGTGGCTTATTAAGATTATAGGGGTGCATTAGCCATCAGAAGAGTGCTGCCGTTAAATAATGTAAATAGTAATAACAGTACAAATTTTGAGAGTAATAGTAGCTCCCAATAATTGCTTCAAATAATTTTACTGATACTATAATTTATTTTAAAACGGTTTAGTAATTGTTTTCAGGGTCCATCCGGAACCTACTTCAAATCGGTAGCCTGTGAGTAACAGTAATAAAAATTTGTTTTTAATTTAGGTCGTCCTACACTATTTGTCGTTCCATTGGTTTGAAACTTGTGGCGTTTCACATTTTGCATCACCCTATAGGGCTCGCCACCCGTACAAAATACATAAATGCAACCCGCTCGGCTTAAATGACTTTTAATGACTTTTAATGGGATTTATGCTGTCTCCATTGAAGTGTAAACCATCAAAACCCATCAAAATGTATCTTCTTTGCCATCGCATATTTTTTTAAATGTGGACAAATTCATTATGCTCTACAATTTAATTTTTTTTTTCTGAAATAATATTATTATTCCTAAGTGTCTGCCTAAATAATTAAACATTAGAAATTTATGAAAGTAAAGGCTAACATAATTCTCTATCATTCTGTTTCACAAAGGATTATGATGCCCAAGATCTTCAGGATTTTGAAGAAACTATTTTGCGAGGATGTGATTATGATGAAGATGGGAAAATTAGCAAGAAAGAATTAACTATGATACTGCTGGCCCTTGCTAAGCACAATCAAGAAGAAGAACAAAATCGTCATGAAAATTCTTCATCTTAATCTATTTATACAGATAAAATGATGAGATATTATTAATGAGATGGCTATCATAGCTCAAATGATGGAAACATTTTTAATGCTATATGGTGTGTTATTCCAGCACTATTATTTTATGGAAAACCAAATGGATAGAATCACAAATGTATCATTTGAAATAATGTTTGATTAATTTAACTAAAGACATGAAAAGATGAAATTATCCATCACCATTGCTTTTCATTTTTCTTAAACTGGAATTATGGGGTGCTTTGCTGCTGGCCAGGGAGTACTATCATATTTTTTTAAAGGTTGTTATTTTTATTCTTTACTCAGGTTTATCATTATAAGTTTAAAATAAATGCTGGGGAATGAGATGACTTCACTTGATGTTTAGTGGTTAAGTAAATGTGCCAATATGTTAGTTTAAACGATTTGAATAACTAAAATTAAGGAACTGCCTATATATATTATATGTGTATCACAACTTACTGTCTTCCTATTCGTGTCCTAGAGATAATAAATATTCCAATCACACACACACACATATATATACTTAGCTGTTAAGCTGTTTATGTGCGTGTGTTTACATACACATACATGCATATGTATATAAACATATACACACACTTTATAGACACACACACAATGTTAACACTTGTGAACACATTGATGGGACACTAATGACTGTCTACAATTCATGGTGAGTTAAAATCAGCACATGTAATGGCACATCATTTGTTTGAATTTTGCTGCACAACTTTGCTCCATTCCAACATCATGAATAGTTGAATGGACGTGGAAACCATTACTATATCTTAAATAGAGTTGATTTGAATGGTTTGTTATCCCTGCAATGCTTCAAGTATGTGTCTGTGTAATCATTGTTAAAAATCTGATGTTTACAAAATAGAAATACATGATAAAATATAGAATCGTTACAAAGTTAAACTAAAATAAAGTGGATAAATTTGTAAACACTTGGGTATATTATCAGAAAAATTTCCACATGTTAAAATATTTGAAACTATAGCAGAATTTCTATAAATATCTCTACCTAATAAGGTAGAAATATGTATGGAAATATATTTAAAATAGAAATTTATATGAAAGTCACTCATGGCTGTGTTGGATATATCAAGACCTTAATTTTTTATGTTAGTAAATTCATCCGAATATGCAACCAGGATTTTTATAATTTGAAATTGTTTCAAGTAAAAATTATACCCTTTTCAAATCTAAATGATACTTAATCATCTGTAAGATCTGAAGTTCAAAGAATAGTGAACTGATCCCAAATGCAGAGCCTTATAATTGCATTTTTGAAGAAAAGATTGAAAAATATTGCTTAAACTTTCCATTATACTGGAAATTGAGCTTATTTAAAAATACCAAAAGTTTTCCTCATTGTTGAATTTTTATGACCATTATATGACCGTTTACTTCGTCGCTAACCGTCCAATGCCCCAAAAATACCACAGAAGTTATGCAACCAAGTTCATTACTAAAATTGCATTAGAAGTGTATGAATATGAAGAAATATTAGTTCTGCATTTTCAGAATCAGTAAAATAAATGCATGATAGTAAAATTAATTACTTATCCACAATTTCAAGAATTTTTTGCAATAGAACTAAATATTATTTGATCATAAATACTTAATAACTAATATTAATCATTATTCTCAAGAAACAAGAGTAATGATTCATATACCAGACTAACATGCTTTATATATTATTATTTCAACAGCTAAAAAACTATAGGTTTTATTGTAAAATGGAGATATTCAGTTGAGTAGTTCTAAGAGGGAAACCTAATTACAATTGATTTATTTAAAAAAAACAACTATAACATGATAAAAGGCTTAGGTTTCAAAAAGATCTCTTATCCTATAAAAATTTCCTCAAGAATAATGATAATATCGGAAATGCCTCTTTTTCTTTTGAGCAAAGGTAGGTACTTCACCGGCCAAATATGGTAGAAGCTAGATCAGTGCTAGCTTTAAAGTGAAAAAAGTAACCCAGGATGGTATCAGCTTAAGAATATTCATTTTATAAATGCAACATGTTCCACATAAGCTCACTAAAGGGAAGAGTATGATGAAAATTTCACAATTGCAAATTTATTAATGAGTCCTATTCCATCAACCAAAATTGTTCATTGATAAAAATGGTTTATGCATTGCAAAATGGCATCAAAAAAGTACCTATATACTTCACAGTTCTTCTAACTTTCTGCATCTACAGATAATAGTATTCATTAAAGAATTCTTAAAGAAAATTTTATCACTTTCACACCCAAAAGAAACTTTCAAATCTTCTAAACTTTAAATCTTTTTATTATCTTCTGTACAGTTAAGTGTAATCTGGAATAGTTACCTTAAAATAATTTAAAATTAAAAATATAGGTGGAGGAGCAGAAGTACAACATCAGAAAAAGCTATGCAACTCTTTTTTTCTATTCAAACTTGGAATTTTAAACAATCTTCATATTGTATCCACATAATTTATGCATCTAATGATTATCTTTTCAAAAATTTGCTGATAATGCTGTATCCAAATAAAATATGGTTGAAGAGTGTAGTTTTACAATGCTCAATGAATGTTGTTCTATTCCAGATGTATTTATAGTTACAGAATTTGTACTCTTATAAGAGGAATAGCATGGATGATTAAAATTACCTGAATTTATCTGGTACTATGTGCAATGAAAATGATTGATCTATCAAACTATATTTGAATAATGAGCAAGTTAAAAAGTGAAGATGAGTGAAAACAATCACAACACCCTGCATAACGAAATTGATAACATTGGTCCATACTGTCAAGCGTCAAACTCAAAAACCGAAAAAAATATCACAAAGATAGTAAAATGTGTATGCATGTATGTGTATATGTACACATACAACAGAAACTTTGCCATAAAGTTGACAGATAATCATTGGTAGGACAGGCATTGGAAAAAAGGGCAAAAGTTAAAGAAGAAACTTAGGAGATGCTCTGATGCCTAAAGGCAGCCCCTTCAACAGAAGAACAAATGGGTGCATCATTCTTATCGGGAGATTATATGCTATGCCCTCCTGATTAGAATGGTATACCTATTTCTTCTGTTGATAAAGGTGCCATCTTTAGGTCTGGAAGCATCTTGTAAGTTTCTTTTTTAGATTTGATTCTTTTTCCTGCCACCTGTCATACCAACAAATGTTTGTGTGTATTCATATACGTCTGTATATGTTCACACTCATATGCTTACATATCTCTCATTCCAGAAGAGGTGCCACAATAAGAAATTTAACTCCTTCACCTATTTGGTCAAGTTAGTTCAGCAAAAGTAACGTAGCTATGCAAAATGTCACATTCATTCAAAATTATGGTCTAGAACTTGTATTTTATAATATAATTAAGGCGTAGGCTTCAAAAATAAATAATTTCCAAGAATTGAGTTAGAAAATGATTGAGCAGTTTACTGATGTCTTCCTGTGGATGACACCAAAATTTTTATCATGCATAGTCATAATTAAAATGAATTCTTCTAAGGTGGTGGTCGATTCAAAATTGAAGAAAGCAGAATTAAACTAAGGAAGTTTTCCTTTTTGCTTGCAATGCAATTTATCAAAATTGAACGAATAAAACAAACAATTGAGAATTGAAATAGGAAGGACAATATGAACTGTTGGGGAAAATACAAAATCCCCTGTTGAAAAGTCTGCTCATATAACACCCAATTTTAATGTGAATATTTGGATTTTACTCTCAGAAAAAAATTAAAAACACATGATTATACATGCAAGTGAAAGACCTGCAGGTATGTAGTACATAGGGAAAGCTTAGTGTTTGAAATATCCACCTAGTTCTATCACGAAGTTCACACAAAATTTCTTACTCATTTGGAATTAGATAATACTTATTTTCTTTTCATATTAATAAATTAGTTATGTACATTTATTAACGTCAATAAATAAAATAAAGAAGACCTTATACATCCCACAGAGGCATTATTTTTACCACCAATTCTTTATTGAAGAATCATTTTTTTCATTCCAGCCAACAGTTACCTACTTCCTTCTTATATCAATATTTTTCTTCATCTTCATGACAAACTATTATCTCAATGGACTGCCTAGTGAAGAACATAAAAAAATTTCTAACAGAGAAAATTCAAGGAGATGAAAATTCATATGCCACTTTTAGAAAGATAAATTTGAAAGGGATTTTGGTGTGGCTCAAATGATATCATGGGAGCATTGATTTGGAAGCAGAATGAAATTATAATGGTATAAAATATCTCACACTGTTATTTATAGTTTCGTATTTTGAAAATTTCTATTCAGGAAATGCATTCCAAATGTCTTATTGGCAAGTTATATTGGGGTGTAAAATATCCTACATTTATCTGATTTTTCTAATCATAAAAACACACTTTATACTCAAAAATACAGTGAACTTTTGGTGTTTTGAATATAAGCATGAGCATTTAAGTATGGGATTTGCTCAATTGTTCACTAAATGTGGGTGTGCTAGTTTTAGGATTTGAGATTGATAATTTCAAAAGCAAAATTAATGAAATTAAACTCCCTCATACCAAGTGAACTATTAATGTTTTGGATCTGTTAAAGTTGTTGATATGTAATAAAAACAATGTATTACCAAAATTTAATGTATTACTAGACTGTTTTACAAATATATTGTTTGATTGAAATAATTCTTATTTTATTTATAAACAGTTTTATCTCATGTCAAACATCATTAAGGTCTGTGTTTCTACAGTAGAATTTTAATATTTTTATGAAATAGGTAAGTACCAAGACTTTTTTGCTACAGATGTATTTATGAATCAAAAATGTGTTCATTTTATTTTTTTAACTAAAACATACCTAGTTTGGAAAAAAAACAATTTAAGTCAACTTTGAGAATAATTTGGAAAATCAATAATAAAGGAATTTGCCTTAACCCTCTGCATCCTAACTTTGACAAAACTGGCATTCTCTCCCTTCCTTGAATTTAAATACCCAGTATCCCCAGCTTTCAATCTATTAATTCCCAATAGACCAGTAGTGTTCCTAAGATCACATTTTTAAATATGACCTACAAACTATGAAACATTTTTGGAAAATTCATAACAGATTTTTATTAAAAATAGATTTTTAAAACTATGCATTAGACCTACCTCCAGGTTCATAGCTCATGGTTCATGGATAACCTTCATTTCTTCAAAGACCTTTTTGTAGTACTCAAAATAATATCCAACTTTACACTATGGTAAATACATTCAAGTAATTTCCAAGAGGTTTCTTCACTCCTCCCAGCTGTTGTCTTCATTTTTTGGGCTCTACAGCAAGCATACACTCTTTTTCTTCCAATAATTTTTACAAGCTGGTGGGGAGTCAGCGGAGAACTAGCAGCACTAGGGTGAAATCTTTTGTGACCCATTATATTGCGAGAGGAGAAGTTCCCTATCATCTGACTGTATAGAGCTAGATGAAAGTATTTTGGTGTTGTCCCATGCTTTAAGGTTGAGGGAGCATTTGTTTCTTTATAAAGTATGTAACTATTTACAATGGCTGTGTTTA
>LYUA01002657.1:66283-83758 GCA_002093875.1 Calopteryx splendens
GGAAACATTACTTCCTCTATTACAAAATATTTAAAGGTGCTTACATTTAGAGAAGAAATATAAAAAACACTTAATTAAGAGAGTACATAACACTCAGGCAACAATGATATCAACTAGACAAGCCATCCCGACATAGCCGCTGCATGTGTCTAGATTACTTCTGTTTTATATATTATGTGTGGCAATGGTCATTGTATGCATTAGTACATATATACCGCAAAATTATGCGTGCAAGGGAATTAAAAAACACCAAAAACGCACGTTAGAACCTAATTTTTGGATTTTTAGAATAGACCCACTTGAAAAACGGCGATAGGAAAATGAAAATATAGACCTCCGTCCTTTATATAAGCGTATGTTTTAATATATCAACATTCACTGTTACTCTCAAATAGTTTGAATGAACGTATTAGCACAAATAATAGCACATATCCAGTTTCAATTTAACTGGATATTTGATTTGGGTGTTCGTTTGCAAATGTGCATCGTTTTCGTAAACGATATTCAAAAAGGTGAGCATGTGTGAATGCAAGCAGACGATTAGTAAATTATGTCATTCGGCCATTTGGCTCCAATTTCCAGTTGATTCCATTCCTGCACCAACCAAATAGCGTACTCTCGCTCCTAAACGATCATCACCTAATGAGGCACAACGAACGGTTACTAAATCAGGATGATATCTCTTCCACGTGTTAGTATCTCTAGCACTAACAGATACAATTGCTTGTGCACACAGTACGTTAGGTCATGTTAACTGAAAAGCGTATTTATCTGCGCGTTAACAGTTTTTGACAAACAATATGAACACTATTTTTTTAATTCCCAATTATCTCAGAAATTATAGCTAACAAAATGATAATTGCACCCTAGATAGCAATCAATCTGATCACAGATTATAATTCTTACATTTATATATAATTTCAATAGATCAAGATCGAACGGTTTAAACGAGAAACTGGACTTCATTTTGGTTGTAAACTTAAAAAATAAGTTACGTTTAGACCCTTTTAAACTTCTTTCATATTCAATTAAGCATAATCGTTAGAAAAAAATACTGAATGCTATGCATTAAGAAGATTTCATTGGTTAAGTAAGAGTTACCTGGTTGAGTATGTAATTAAATAATCCATGCCACTAATAATTCTCCCATAAAAACTGATATTTTAATCTATTTCGACGATCATCATACTTAAGCGCTAATATTAATAAAACCAAAGATCTACCAAGTGAAAGAATGTTATTATGAAAGGAACACGCATTTGATATATTTGTGGTATTATAGGTACTATTCTGTAAATAGTAGGCAATAGAGCACTCAAACGTAGCACGTGAAAAGTAATACTTCGCATAATTTGTGTTCTTCCGTTTTAACCAAAACTATTTAGCTATTAATTAAGTGCTGATAAAATTCAAATAAAAAGGCATAAACGCAAAAACTTTATTTTATTGGTGCACAGGAATCAACCATATATGAAAGCTACTTCATTAAGATTAAAATCCAAAATGCATTTAAGTGTGTTGAAAAGAAATGTATTATTATTTATAATATAATGTATTATTATTTCTTTCGCTGGAATTTTTGCGAAGATAATCAATATTTCTGCCAAGAATTTTAATGGCTCAACGGATGACAAGTCATTACACAAATAACCATTTCATATTAATTATCATTAGGAATAGGATTAGATATTACGAGAATAGTTTCATAATGCTCGTCAGAGACTGCCAACTTTTTCATTCATTCTTCAAAATGGTGAACTAAATTCCATATTGAACTGTCATAAGTAAATTCACTAAATATGTGACATAGTTTTCACATCGCTGTGAAAACTATGCCAAATTAATTTATTTCTTCCAATTACTCCGGGAAAATATCACCTAGCGTTTCTATCTAGGACTGATAAAATTAGGGACGCGGAAATATTAAAGAAAAAGCAATTATAAATAGGATTATCTCCTAAATAGGTTGCCTACATGTCTCTTCAAACGTTTTACTAGCCGTGTTTGATATACGGTCCGCTTGTTATGTGTAATTCACAGAGTCGCTTGCACGACTACGTCCATGAAAATATATTTTTTAGTTAACTGATACAGAATGAAATGCCCACGCCAAACTAATTCACGATAATCGCATCCTTTATTTATTATTGCCATAAATATATGAAAATCAAATAAGATTACATTTGGATGGCCACAATTAAATGAAAACGGGGATAATTGTAAATCCTTTAGGATTGAATATTTTCCCTAATCCACTTTTTAATTTTTAAGTGTTACAGAAAAAATCCATATTCACGTACAAACTTCAGATTTAACCACATTCTGCAATAAAGCAATTACCTATATCTACTACCCTTGCTTCCCCACCACCCTAAAATTGTTCACCTGTTTACCATAGTGCTCAATAAATAACACGTCACAATAAGTCACGTTTTCGAATATCATCTGAAACATGGATCTTTTGCTGATGTCTAAAGGAATTTTCTTGCCTAGAGATTCCAATGCGAACTGACTCCAGCCGCCGCATCAAGTCATAACACCAGTTTCATTTACTCCAGTTTTAAAAGTATCCAGCGCCTCCGCACTCACCAACATTCAGTTTTTACCCAACAGAATTTTTTTTCATTTTAAAAGGGTCCCTAAATCAATAATGATTTGGAATTTTTAACCTTCTTTTGAAACTATTCGGCAATATTTATTTGCCCTTCCGCTATAGGAACAATTGAAAACATCTCCGAAGCTTGTATTCCATTTCAATGATATAAGCTATAAGTAGTATGCAACGTGGTTATGGTTAAAGCATTGCGCTACTGACTGGATGTTCCCGGATTCAAATCCTGAGCAATGCCTTCTAACCCATCCCATATAGAATGGAAGTGAATCGCTTCACTGAATAACAGAAATTTGAAGTGTTTGAGTGCAAATGGAGAGGAAAAGACCATATCTTCGACCCTTAAAGTCTGGACTTTACATGCCAATTCACCCATCAAGTATTGGGTGTGCTCAACAATCACTTTTCAAATAGAACCTCCTGGGTGATACAGCCGAGTACATACAAAACCTTTCCTGGGGGATGGTCACGGAAAGATTGGTAATATGTAACGAAAGGAAACTTGCTCTCTCTTATTAATTTCTTCCATGCTGCCCTATCCTTGCATACACCTTTAACTTTTGCCACAATCATTCATCATTATATACATGCTTTTCTATTCCTGAAACATCGAATATCCCCGGCCTATAGCCTCTGACACCACATTCACCATTCACCGATGGCTTCCTCAGTCAACCCGATCTTCTCAAACTATTTCATCTACACCAATTCATCCGCTTGAATATTCGATTCTCCTTCATTCTCTTCTCGTGTCCAGACGAGCTTAGCACACTACTTTCATCCTCGTCAATAACCGGTGAATCTGGATTGACCACTGTAGTTTTTCATTGAAATATTTATTTAAAAAATCGAATTCCCATCGTAGGAACTGGAAAATCCCTTTTTCAACATCGAGTGCTTCTCACGGACGCGTCCCTCGTGATGCATTGAGGTTTTACCGCCACTTTGCCCTCCACTTCTTTCTCCCTCTCTCTTCCATCCAGATTTCCCCGTAAAAGCAGGCAAACCGCGGATCACTCTCGACTGCATAACTCTAAGGATGAGAGATGGCTTCGAAATGATTGAGCGCACGGTTGTGACGCGGTACACGGATTTCGCATTGGCTTTGCGGGGAGCCCACACACCCCGATCAAAGAAGAGGCGGGATATGGAATTCAGTTCTGTGCCCCGTGATCGATTGACTGACTGATGGCGCATCGCCGTCGTGGGTTTTTATCCAGGCGGGCACCTAGGCACTCCACGCATCTTCCAATCCAATCTCCTTGCGACGCAATGCACCGCCGACACTCCAACAGAGATGAGGAAGGATGGGAGCGAATAGGTACATGAAGCGGGTCACCCCGATGATTGTCGAATCTTTCCCGACGCTCCCGGGTCCAGTGCATCCCCTCGGGAGGGAGAGTTTGAAGAGGGATCCAGATTGCTCCCGGGTTGCGTCTCTCTTGTCCTGGGGATGGCTTCATAAAAAATGCAAATACTGCCATAGTTACACACAGGGAGGTGAGGGAAGAGGGCGTTGAATACGTAAGTGGAGTCGGACGTGGGGAAGAGGGCTGAGAATACAGGAGGCTGGAGAAAATACCGGAGCGTAATCGTGTCGTGAATGACAAGGCATTGCAAGCGTTCCACGACACGAATCGAATTTCATGCAACAAAACGTCCAATCGAATGAAAAGTCAATATTTATTTTTATTAAAATTTACTGAGCACAGAATTACGGTGAACCATTTTTCTGCACTCCTTGGTGTTCTAACGTACTTATGCATCATCCATCGGCAAAAAAAATGTGGAAGGTGGGGAAAATAAAACTTTCATTTTAAAGTCAACATTTGAAACGTTTAAAATACAGAACACGACCAGCGCATTTCTGACCTTTCTTAGATGAATGTCACCAAATGAGAAAAGGAAAAGAAACCAAAAAAATCCTTTATAACTGAAGTAGATTATTCTTCAAACCATCGCGAAAATGTTCATCATCTTATTCAATTTATATACTGCCAGGATAATTAAATATGATAAAATATCTTATCGTGGGAATGAGTTTTGAGATAATTAGTTCCACTTACGATTTAATGGAGAGAGAAGTGCTGAGAGTAACCTTACGATGGATGCCTTTTGCCTGAAGAAGCCACAGGATCCTAATCCTCCGTCTTGAATTTTAAAGTCATTATCTTGGCCACGTAACTTTGCGGCCTTTAAAATCGTGCCATTCGAGGGAATCGAATCCTGTCACCAAGAGTAATATCTTAAAACGGCTTAATTGACTCTTTAAAGCGTTAAATGGGTCGGGGTAAGCGTTTTTAAACCGTTTAGATATCGAAAAAGACAAAGGGCGAGGCCCTTTTCATGCCCTTCGCCCTTTTCTCCCAAACTTCACTCTCGCCCCAGTCCTTATCTCTCCTTAAGTTTACCCCCTCTTGACAAGGGTCTGAGAGACTTCAGGCGGGAGCGTTTATTGTTTACAACGATCTTTCTCAACGACGGCATTCTTTTCACCCCGTTCGCTTTTGTGCCTTGACGTGAGATGCGGCAGCTGATCAAGTTCCTTTCACTTTTTGCGCAGTCAGGATATTTCATAATTTCTAAACATTCTTTCCCAGGATGCCTCAGCAAAAAAGGACACAAGTGCACCAGTGGAAATAAAAAAAAAACCATTTCTCATTTTTTTCATTTAAATGCATTCTTTGTTCTCACCCATTTACAAGCGCACACAATAACACGGTGATAACTTTCAGCATTGGCAATTTTTTCGATACAAATATGCCGTAGGTGATTAAAAGGAAATAATGAAACAACGCTTGAACACAAAAAGGAGTCGAAAACCTTATGCATCTCACTAAAAGATGAATTTCTGAACTTTAATTAGAATTATTTCCACTTTCCTTATAAGATGATGGCATAAAAAGTGGTGAACGCAAACGTTTTGTTACGCTTCAGATCCTTCGATTGAGTGTTTTCATGCCTTGATAATATAAGAATTGCAGAAAATACAGCTGCAACTAAGCATTCAAAGCATCAAACACAAATAAAAAGTTCCAATCAGTAGTCATCGACTCCAATAATAATCTTGGTGGTCCATACCAGGTTATATAATCGTTGTAGTCCAAATTTGTAATTATTGCCATCTCTAATTCAAATGAACATACACCTTTCCGCATTATGTGGTACCAGAAAATACTCGCATTTGGTAATACTATTGTTAATTTTTTCCGGAAATTCAGGAAATTAATAGAGAGCCAGAGAAAATAAATCTTGTAGTTTGAGTTTTGACTCCTAAATAAAGTAAATGAAGAGCAGATCATTATATAAAACCAATAAAAATTTTGAGTAGGTACATTAAAAATAATAGAATAATTTTAGCTTAAATATTTCTGAAAGTCATGAATTTTTAATCCCCATGCATCCCATTTCGGAAAAATAATACTGATACATAGCATAACTAAAACTGCAAAATTCATAATTTACTGCAACAAAATTAAGTTAGAATTCCCATGGCCAACGAGTTAATTCCAATATCAATATATGCATTGCATGTGACCATCGGTACTGTAAAATTTTATCTATTTACTATATATTCTATACACAATTGCCATCACAGATATTTTCCCATAATACTACGATAGAAAAAAACTATTCTTGGCAACTATAGGGTTCATGCTATGAGGCGTGTTTCGTCACCGGCAGCGGGAAAATAAGACCTTTACAGTCGTAGTCACACGAAGGCTTGCACAACTACAACGTAGATTGAAGAAGGGTAGGCAAATGATGACCGTAAATGTTATTGTAGTAATATGAAATTTTAGGACGATGCTGAGAACAAGAAGTTAAAAACCTCAAACAAGAGGTGGGGAAAAGGGGTGCAAATATTTTGCGAAGTGAGATGAAGAGAGAGCGTGAATTAATGGAACGAAAATAACACAGCAATATATATACAGCTGAGGCGGGGAAATTCAAGATAGGGTCGTCATTTTACGGAACAGAAGATAGGGAAAGGGGGCAGTAAATATAGATCAAGCGACTTAAAACTATATATCATTAAAATATATAAAAGCAGATCCCACAAAGTGTATCTGGGTGTGAATGCCCACAAGAATTATTAGGTTGGAAGGAGCACATGGTGCAATCGATCAATTACAGGAGATACTGAACTCTCGACATAGTGACGGAGAAGTGAATGAGGTTTTGGGCGATAGGGAAGATGGGGTGAATTGTGAGAAAATATTACGGAAACAAGGATTTCCCAAGTTTCCAGGAAAAAATATTTCGTGAGTAAAAAAATAATCCGCTTCAATAACGATTTAAATGTAATCACAATCGACATAAGTACACATGGTAACTGACTAGATATAGGGAGATATGAGTAAGGTAGAAATGTAATTATACATAAATTTAGGAAAAACGCCATAAAGTTATAAGAATTCCCGGCGTCAGATGAGGATTCGAATCATTACTTAGTGGTAATTAAAACCCACTTAAGCTTCAAGAGGATCGAAAATGGAAGAAGAGGGGAATTTCAATGCTTTAACAGAATGAAAAGTGTAGGGATAACAAGAATTAATAAGATTTTAAGTGAGGATGGGAACGGAAAGGTGGGAAGATCTTAAACATAAGATATCGAAAGCGGAAGAAGAAAATAATAATTCGATGAATACATCAATGATTGATACCTGGGATTGATTGACCCATTGATACCGGGATGATGGTTTTAAGTATAAGAAGGGAGAAAAAATGGAAGTACGTGAATTCTAAGGCAAAAAAACATTGCGGCGAGGGAAACGTGATGAGAAGTACAGTACAGAAGTACAATGCGAGCATATTGAGAAACCAAAGCGCAGGTGGAGAACTGGATTCACTATAAAGAAAGAAGTTCCAGGATGCGAGAAAGATAACAAACATATGAGGAAGTTGAAAACTGAAATTTTGAAGATTGAGACTAGAAAAAAGAGACACAAAATTCATCAATCGAACAGAAAAAGATACGGTGTAAATTCGGAGAATACATGGAAGAATTTTATGGTAGGTTAACTAGGACATTTAGTTTAAACATAGCAAGTGAATTCCACTAGAAAAGGATAGCTTGTATCAAGGAATATTTGAACGCGGTAGAGAAAAAAAACTACTGGCTACAAAGCCATACACGACAGTTAAATAGATGAAATACTGTTAGACTAATGAAGGGCTTAAAGACAAATAAAGGAATAAATTTTGTACGCTTATTCACAGCATTGATTGAGATGGAGTTTGAACGGGCAATGGGAACCTCAATACAGAAAATATACAATACTGTCAGGATTTTTTTCTTTCTTTGTGTATTTGAGAAGGATTATGAAAGGTGTGCCCCTTATCTCATATGCGTTTTACGCTATTTTCCGAGAACATGGTTACAGAGGGATGGGTTAATGGAACTAACTAAAGTGGAGGACGTATTCATTAATTAATTAAAGCCTGCTTCTCAAGATTTCGTTTGACAGTTAGCCAAGGCACTTTAGTAAAAGTTAAGCGTGCTAAAAAATCAGTACGAAGGCACGAGATGAATAATAATCAGGAGAAAACGAAAGTAATGGAATTTTCATGAAAGAGGATGACTATTTTAAGCATCAAATAGGAGGGCATTAATAATATCAGCGGAATACTCTAGTACTTGAGAAGTATCCGGACGAAAATGAGCATATTATTAAGAAGGAAGAATTGGGTCAGCAACAGGAAATTTCAAGAAGGAAAGGATGACAGGGTGGAAATGTAAAGAAGATTAATGAAGAGTTTAATTTGTGACCTGGTCTTTGTCCTGATTCCAAGAATCCGAAATCTGTTCTTTGAAGAAAAACGCAGAATTTTCGAGTTACTAGTATGCAGAAGAATAGTGGACATAAACTGGGCAGAAAACAAATAGAAAAACGTTAAATATTTAAGGTGAAGAGAGGAAGTTCAGGTACGACAAAAAATAATGAAAGGCACTTTAAGAGGTTTGGAGTGTTGTGGAACTTAAAAGAAAAGAGAATATTAGACAGCACTTGAAAACGGAAAAAATAACGAATAGACATTTGACGGTATGGAGGTACTTTGAAAGAATAAGGAGACGAAGAGTGCAATAATGTAAAACTCATTTATGCAGTTCCGTTTTTCAGATAGCCTAAGTTCCTTAGAAGTGTTAAAAAAATCTACCAGTTCTTCAGTATGTAGTTTTCAGAATCTGTTTGAAACCTACCTCCAACAGATCGAATGCCTAAAAAACTAAAAGTAATGCGTGTACTTTTTTAGTGTCCAGATACTCTTGCGTTTCACCAGCTTGTGGTGGAATAGATAAATAGATACTTTTTTCGCTTGTTTAGGTGGTTGATGCTCTAGTATAGGCATTGCATTCACACTTTTTTACATAAAAATATAGCACACAATAAAGTTAAGCGTGAAATTAAATTAATTCTTAATTAATTAAAATGACCGAAGTAAGCAAATGGGCTCGATGAGAGGGTCTTTTTATGTTGTATCTCTCTCTCCCAAATTATTAAGATACCTTATCTTTAGAATTTACAATTAAAATATGACAACCATTTTGCGTTTCATATGTTTACGGTATGTATGAAAATGAACCCCAACTAACTGGTTAAAATATTAAATCGACTCCTTCTGTATTCGCTCTATTGTAAAATATTTAACCCTCCGTTTTCCCCCGACCCCCTAAGCGCCGCGCCCTCGGATCGGGTGATTGCTCGAAATTTAATATTTTCACCGCCAGAGAATCTTATACAATCATTAATCATTTTCTTTGCAGATGAATTTTCTTTCGCATACAAAAAAACTCCTCGAACTAGGGACCTAAGTTATACACACCTAGGGTTCAAGCTACCCAAGGAACTTCAAAAGCAAAAGGACTACAGCGCAAACATAATACAATACTAATGCCCACAGCTATTTCGTAGGCCCTAAAAATTGCACGAAGCTGTAGCAGCTATGTACAATTTTTATGATGTCTCGAAAATAGCTATAGACTCCAATTGATAGTTGAATTTCCGAGAAAAAATACTATTTTATATTATTTTGAGTAAATACCACAAAATCCGGCAGAAACGGGTGCACAATTCACTTTGTAAATATTTGTGCGATGCAGCAGTTGAAATGCAATACAAACACTGGTTTGTTTCCACAAGGATATTGAATAAAAACCCAGCGTACGTGACCATTAGATTGTAATGGAGATGTGGTTCACCTATTGCGATGTTGAATATAAGACACGCCTATTTCCAGGTTTCTCCGTGAACTACATACGCGCATGAAATCATTCACTGCGATGCAAGTAGTAATAACCATGAAAAGGAGAACGCATGCATGAACGCTCTTTGAAACCCGATTAATCTTACGGGATCTTAGGGAAGCGGATTGATGAAATATGGGTTCCCTATACATTTGCTATACTAAGCAGTGGTTAGTCTTTTCTCGTCATATTTTCCCCTCTATCACATATTGTAAATTCTCATCGCTCCCAAACATCTCACCCACCCTTTCACTCCCCAATGCTTACTTTTTCCAGAGTGGCTTTATGGGGTGATTGCTGAAGAATTAATATCGTCAAAGACTTCGTTGTTCTTTCTGGAGTGAGAAAAAACACATTTTAATGGTATCTGCCCCGTTTACCTTTCAGAATTCGGGAGATTTTCATGCGTAGATACACTTCTGGTAACTTTTCCCTTTATTCCATGTCGCCATTCAATGTGAATGTGAATTAAGAAAAGCGGAAGTTTCATTTTACGAAAATAAATGGAGTGGTCAAAAAAATTTCATTGGTGACAAAATTGCTTCTTTTATACGAAGAGCAACAAAGTGAAGTCAGTATTTACGATCAAATACATTTTTAAATAAAAAATACTACATTTCAAAATTCACCATCATTTGACTCAGCCATAATTTTTTTGGCAACTATGCACACTTGCATCGTTGGCAGGATTTTAGTATTACCAATCCGTTGAGTAATGCACCGATTCCTATGCAAGAATTAATGCAGATAACAAAATTGAATCTCACCTCAACCTTCAAAAATCACAAATAAAATCCATTGATAATCAATAAAAACTTAATGAATAACCTCGTATTTATGAACACGATGATCAGTTTTGTATTCGCAATAGCATTTATCTCGCTCGAAGATGTAGGTAATGGTTGCTATTTCTCGCGTAACGCACGTAGTTTCTTCAAAAAGTAAATAAAAATCAATATTAACTCCATGTTAGCGGTGAACTTCTGGAGCACCTTAAGTGGAGTGGAGTAACTGGAGGTGCTTAAGGTGCTATAAAGTTTTGGTAAATATTTTAAAGCATGCGTAGATAAATTAAATAGTATCCTTCAGTGCTTTAAGATTTTCTTGGCAATTTTGCAGTACCCCGATTTTACGTTCTTACCCCGACATTACAATTCTTTTTTCCCATCCCATCAAACATATTCATCTGTACCAAATCAGTTGGTACAAACTTGAAAGATTAAAGGCGAACAGCTGTGCTATGTAAATCAGTAAGATCTGCGCTTAAAGTGTGGGACTCAACTTTGTTTGCATAGTCCCCAAAGAGATGATTACAAGGACATGAGACTTGGCATCAAAGTTAAAGTTAGTTGTTTCAAATATCCCAAGTGGGGCTGGCGACAAATACAATTATCTCATTCACCTGCATCTCATTCATTTTACCTTCCGCGGAACCGCCTATGCCTCTATGGAAATTTGAAGCAGCTTACTCATTTGCTTCTTTCATGTATGTAAATAAAATAACCGAATGAGTAAAACAAATAGTTTTATTGGAGCTATATTATATTAAGAGAGTTCTGCGAGGCGCAACAGCAGGAAGCTTGTAAGATATCATGATTTGCATAAGTGGATGAGATTATAATTTGGGTCTCTTGGGCCTTGTCTGAGGAAAGAGACCCAAATGTGGGGTCTCTCCCTTGAACTAAACTCATGATGCAATAATTCGTGCCGTAGTCATTATTTTTCTTCCTCTTTGCAGACTGTTCGAGACTCACCCCGACGTGCAAGAGGTGTTTATGTCATTCCAAGGGATAGAGCTGGAGGAACTTAAGCATAGCAAACAGCTGCGATCCCATGCACTCAGGTGAGTACTAAAGGAGTTAGTACGGGATACGGAGGCAAAAAGTTCACGTTAAATATTGCTCTCAGAAGCGCTCTGATCCGCCCATGCATAAGGTCACTCGTTATAAAAATGTGAATAACATGCATTTCCGTGATAAAGAAGACAGCTGAAGCAATTTGTGGAAGAAATAAAAAGAAGTGGCAACCACAGTATTTAACAGGTTGTAATATTCACCATAAACTAGTACAAAAGAATAGAAATTAATACACTTCTACGTAGCGACTTAGAAGTCATACCGCAAAAACAACATGACACCAGGGTTAACCTAAATTGCGGAAACCTCGCATAGAAAATGATTTTTGTACGTAAATTAGCATTTATGTGGCCACTTGGAAAAATGTATACTTGTAAAGTATATATTAATAATAATAGTAATGTGTCGGTATGTATCATCAAAGAAGAACTGCACAGATTTTTTTCACAGATGACTGACGCTCTCATCGATTGAGGTGGGGGGGGGGCAATTTGCATTGGCATTGTCAAGATTAATTAATTTGATATTTTTCAGCGTCATAATGATAAGAAAATCGAAACACGATTTGTCTACGGTCTATCAATTTCTATGGATCCCTTAGAATCCTTAGCATAAAGAGTTGTAACGTATGGTATTAGGTGAATTACACATGCCAACTGCTACTGGGCCTGCAACATAGACCTACGTGAAATAAAACTGGATTCGCATAGCCGATTTTGGGAGCGCAGTTTTTTGTATTTTATTACAGCGATTAAATTAAAGCAAGGTTAGTATTCATGTCGTGTGCGGTCGAAAGGTTCTTTTTGGCTTACAATGAAAAAAGTTTTATATTTTAAGTGAAAAAAATATTTTCTATCAACGCAATGTATTAACCAACTGTTCTGATTGAGCTTCATGCGCAACTGAATTCCAAAATGTGGGATACTGAACATCTGCTGTTGCAATGTCCATTTATGCTAATTTTGAAAGAGTTTCAACTCTTTACGGACAGTGGCTTTTGGTAACCACATTTCATGCACCTTATAATAACGCGATCGAATCCTCGATATTTTCTTGCATAAAATTTGGTTTATCCTCCTCATTCATCACACCGAGGAAGTCCGTGATCATCTTACATGAGTTTCATTTCTTTTAGAAATACGACAAAAATTTCTTTGCTTAGAATAATATAATATAATATACTGTAGAAATCCTTATCAAACATGTCAATCAGTAAGGATAGGATAAGTTGTATTTTTATTTATATCAATAAACAATGCAAAAATACTCAAGTATTTCTATAAACAGCGCAAAAATTACATATAAATACCGCATATATTGCATGTGGATCTTTATTTTGGCTGTAGACCGCATACGACATGAATACTATAAGGTGAAGATTCATGGCGAAATAAAGTTGCAACTTTCCTTACTTAACATCACGCCTGAATCTTCATTACTCAATACTATAAGGTTTCTATGCATATCAGCTGGCATTCCCGCATTGGATATTGTGGGACGAAGACTGGGCTATGTTCTCTGCGCCTTATTGTTATATACAAAATTGTATTCAAGTCTGCTAATCAGGAACTACCACATAATATGGTTTATACCAATGTGCGGGGATGATAAAAGTAAACTGAAATAAAAAAGCTTTCACACGCTAAAAATGATAAATATCAAAAACGATAAGTTGACGCACAATAGTCCTATCATCGATGCCATCAACCTCAGAAGTAAATCGTGGCTGAATGCCTGAAAGCGAACTACATGGGCGGATTGACCGAGGACTCCAAGGATGTGTCCTAGAAGGAACCAAGGATATCCAAAAACAGGGATCAACCGAATACTCAGCACAATGGGGAGAACTCCGGGTTAAGGGAAGCAATTCCGCTAGACATGGAGAAAGGAGATTTGCGGCCGCGAACCGACTCGATACTCCCGATTCCTACCGCTCCCACGCAAAACCAACGCTGGAAATCACTCGCGATGAGAAAGGAGGTGTGAACACCGGAGGCGACGAACCCTTTGAAGGCAATAAAAGGAGGATTCAGGGAAGAGAGGAATGGTAGTAGGGCTAGCGTCTGCTGGAGGCCTTAAGGGGAGGAAGCGAAGCAATAAAACGTCCTACAGGGGATAATAAGTAGACGGGAGACATCTGCGGAAGGGCGGAGGAGACGAGGGAGGGCGGGAGGAGGAGAAGTTCCTCTTTTAACCCTCGACATAACCCACTCTTCCGTATCCGAAGCCTCTCGAAGAAAGCCCATTCCCCCTCCCGCACCTACCCCCCACCTCATGCTTCCAGCCGAATGGCCTGAGAGCCTGGGTACGGAGCTCACTTCACCTGAGCGGTGGAGGGGGGTGGGGATTGGGATTTCAAGAGGCTGAGGACAACCCACCCACTCCACGGTCCGCATGCCGTATTCCCCGCCCACAGGGACACACGGCTCCCGAGCCCGCCGAGCCGTGGGAGACTCGGGAGATCCTTCCCCCGCGTTCGTGATCCAAGGGCGAAGAGTTGAGTGAAGAGAGAGGGGGGGGAAGTGAATTTACAAAGGGGGCGGACGGATGATTTCGGGATTAGAGCGAAGTTTTAATTTCGATAAGTGGAGCGGGAAAGAAGATTGCTATTTTTACAGTCATCTCGTCAAAAGCAGGCGTCTGATTGAAAGAATAGAAAGCACAGCTGGTCCAGACCGTGGATGTTTTTCAAAATGCGCAACTAAAGCGGAGAAATTCCGGTTGAGGATGATTCGTAAGGCAAATTTCGAGTATTCTTAACCGGTATTTTCGCGTGTGAGAAAGTTAATGCCATTAAAAACTGTGTAAATAGATTAATTTTATTAGTCAACCTTAAATAATTACACACAATAGTGGTTTTAAAAAAACCACCCGATCGTCGCCAATTGTTTTCTTTCCGTTTTCTTTTGCAACGGAAATGAAAGGCATTAAGCATTATTTGGTTCTTCTACGAAATCTTTTAAGCAGCAAAATTGAACGAAATTATTCTTTGTTTTAATGAAGAACTATATATTTTGGAGAAAAACTATTATATTTACAAATGGTACTAATTACCTACTTGCATAGTTTCTCATCGCAATGTATGATTACGCGACTTGATTCTTCACAAAAACCCACCAAAATAAAATTTCTCTTACTCATTCCAGCATTCAACTTTTTTAGAGCTCTTATTAGCTGTTAGTTTTTAGCCATCTCAATTACAGTACACCAAAAGTGACAGGAGAAAGTAAATGAATTTTATAGTATCCCTGCGTCTCTTTCTCTCTATCTCTCTAAGAGAGACCAACGGACACCAAATTATAATTCGCAATGCACATTTTTCCTTATTTTCTCATAATACTTATTTTATTGGCAGAAGTAAAGTGCACAGCGTACAGATGCTAAATACATTTCCATAATCCGATGAAGTTGCAAATGTATGAAAAAACTGTCACTGTTATGAATGTCGTAGTTCGTTTTAGGGTGGTGTACTGTCAGAGCAATAGTTGCCACCAGAAATCATTTCCAGAATCTAACCTCCCTCCAGGCTTTTACAAAGCTACCTTCAATGGAAAACGGAACATGCTTAATTTCGAACGCCTAAATGAATTCAATGCCGATGACTTATGACGGAGAATTGACGGCATCCTGACCAATGAAGGCAGATATTTATTGAAATTTCTTAGAGAAATATTTAATCGCGTCTTCATTAATGGTTGCTCCTTTAATCAGGTTAGATCATAGTGAGACAACCGGAAAATGTCATCGTCATATTTCAATATACGCATTACAACCACGAGGCATTCCATCGCACATTTTACACGTTCCAGCATCTCGTGATAAAATGGGAATATTAGGCTTAAACTAGTGCGTAATATTTAACTCACTCAAAATGAAAATAAATTGCATTTTCAGGTAAATATTTTCAAATAAAAGAAACATATTTGCAGGTATTTATTTTCAAATAAAAGAAATTCGGGGCTGGTAGGTATGCATAGCCCAAGTAACTGTAGCCGAATATTTGAAATGTCATTTTTTTAGCAAACCTAACGGTTCTCGCAAGATCGAGTTTTGAGTGTTTGTTACACATTCTTCTCGTGAAAATATTTGAAACCCATGTCTCCCCTCGTCTATTGGAGTGCCAGGAAAATTAAATGTCATTGTAATATAACCTCGTTCAGCACGCCTAACTTTGGAGGGATGAAATCCCATAGTGATTAAGCGATAATCCGCATCAATGAAGCTATGGACCTTTGTAAAATTTTATCGTGAAATAATAAAATATAGAAATTGTTTTGAGGCTTCACTCAAATCTATTTCTAAATAGGATTTTTATGCATGTATTGCAAAAATCCAAATCGGCAAATACGCATCATGTGTACGTACATACTTTTTTAAGATCCCAATACCATTCCAGTGTCCCAATATTCAGTTTCACAGACATCAGGACGAACTACCTTGCGTCTGTGACTGCATAGATAAGGCATGAAGTAAAAGGAGCGAGCAAGAATTTTTGATATGAAAAATTCTCTCTTTCCCTCAAGTTAAATTTAAATCCTCTTCGATCATCGCGAATTTTAATCCATTACTTTATTCCTGGAAAAAAAGGGATGGCAATACAGAAAGTTTCTAATTTTTTGACATAAGAATTAATGACCGGTTAATGCCAACCAAATCCTGGTTTGAGGAAATACACTTATTGGGAAAAAGAAGATTATAAGATAATTTTATAAAGCTAAACTCTTTTCTCTACTGAGAGCTCATCGATAAATCCACCATTGAGTCGTACTCCTCCTTCATCTTTGGTCATCAGTTTGAAATTTGGCTGGCAGCGGTTATCCAGAAATAGATATTTTGTACCAGACTCTTCAGATACATGCATGATTGCATGCATAAATTACTTCCGTACACTAACCTTCAATAAAACTGGTTAGAAAACTCACACATCTGAGAATGTACCCAATCCAACAATGCCTTTCTCATGGCTTTTAACGATCAAGGTGATAGTTTCCTAATCTTCCTCAAGATTTCTTCATAGTTCACTATATCTGTCCATGGTTTCTTCATAATTCTAAGATAACTCAAATGCTAGACTTACTTTCTTCCCAAAACTCCGAGTGTCTCAATTTTCGATTCGATAAAGCAGCGCGAAAGTCCACAAAGGCTGTTTCCTTGGCTCCAAGTAAATGCAATTGGATGTGAAGACTTCCTTTTTCTATTAAGGGCGGCATTTGCGTGGTTAATTCTACACATCAGGTCTTATTAACAGACAATTTAATATGATAAATAAGCCCTAAGTAAGAACTTGATGAATTTCGATTCTCGAAAGTGCCGAAAGTACGGTGGCCAGGTTGTTTTAATTTAAATAGAACTGTTAACGAAGCAAATTAGCGTTGCCCGAGTGAAATTATGACGTTAATACCTCTATACTCTACCAGCTACGAAATTTGAACGCGGCGTTGAATTCCTAAATGCATTATTACAAGGAATTGAAACAAAAGAGAGTTTAATAAATTTGGAGCTATCCCGAATTATGAAAAGCAATTTCCTTCCTAAAAGCTGGATCCCCAAAACAACCAATTAGAAATCAATAAGCGGCACACATCTTGAACTGCGAATATTATTAAGATTTCATCACAGTAATCAACCCGAAGGTCGGTTTGGCAGGTGAAGTTAGAGCTCACCCAGTACCTACTTAGCCCAACGGCATGTGAAATTCACAAAAAGGGTAGGATGGCCAGTTACTTTCCCTGTACCGCCTGTGATTTCCCAGGATGACC
>LYUA01002657.1:122572-146465 GCA_002093875.1 Calopteryx splendens
TCATAACACGCCATACAGTGCCACTTGTACCTTCATCCTTTCATGGAGCACGCATTTTAGAGGAGAATTACGGTTCCAACATAAAGAATTTTGGCTTGTTTAGATAGGTATGATGCATTGATAAAGTAAAAAAGATTTTGACCATCATAACTCATTACAAATTTAGAATCATTAGAAGTATTTTAGTAGGGAAGAAAGTGATAATTACAGAGTTGGATACCTAAAGACGTTTTGTGATAAATTTTTATGAGAAGAAAATAAATCTTGCAAGGTCATTAAAGAAACTCTCCAGGAGCCTCCAATTACGGAGAGAGCAAGATAGACTAATAATAATAAGACTTCTAGAAGTCTTCAGAGCCCTTCCGTTTGCTTCAGGTAACGAATTTCCTTAAAATCAAAATCTATACCAAAAGAGAACAATGTAATGAAAGAACCTGATGTGGCCAGCAAACGAATTTCTCCACGATTCTACTTTCGCAAGGATTTCTGCTACATTAGATTTGCATTTAGCTTTAAAGCAATCACTATTCTACCCCGTAACCGTACGAAGCAGGAATATTCAGTGAGTAAATACTAATTTTTCGTCTTAAGGCTTCGTTCAATCGTTCCGGAATATTTAAAATGTCCAATAACAATCGTATTAAGACCGTGCGGCGACAGTAGTGGTTTCTATGGTGCCATTTTTCAACAGATCGATAAAATTCCCTATAATTCGCACATGAAAGACGCTTTCTCATTTTTTTTTCAAGCGACACACGGAAAACGACGTAAAGAACAAGAACATTCCATTTTTCATCCTTTTCTTAGTTCAAGTCTTCAGCTTGAATCTCAAAAAAATTCACAAATATTTTAGCATAATGAAAATGGCCCTTCCACGGAAGTCCCCAAATGCACCATTACATTCCTTGCAGGAAAACAATTAGGAAGTCGCAGTTTTCTGATCGTCCACCCTGATACAATGGTTTTGTTTAAGGCGACGTCACTGTCGTGAGCAGAAATACGGTCGAAAGGGTCACTTCATTGATTCGGTAATCAGTTCATCTCTTCTTAAATAAAATACTACGCGCTAAATTTCACGGGGCTCAGTGTAATACGCATTTGAGTTATCGCGCCCAAAATACAATCGCAGATAGCTTCACACACAGAAAGAGCCATTCCAAAAATGGCCAACACGTCTTCATGGAACCTTAAAAAATTATATCAATTTCCGCTTAAATCCGGAAATCGAATTTCTACACTATCACAATACTTTTCCATAAATACTACTACTTGCATGGAGAAAGCTAAAAAGAGATACAACATCCAAAACTAGATTTAAATACTTATTCATTCCTCGCAAAATTCGAAATAAAAAATATATCAAAGTTAAATACCAAAATGTACGATAGTAAGGCTTATTATAACCACTTAACAGATCTAAATAGTTGAAGAAACAAATGCTGATATCCTGATAGCCCTTACCACATTCCCAAGTGGTAGATCAAGGGGTATAACGAAGATGAATATGTTGAATATAGCATTATTATTGTTTAGAATCAAATCCCTGCAGGCCTATTCTATATCTCCCCAACAAATGTAATGGTTTTGATAAAATACATACATCCTTTACACTAATTTTGTTACGCTAGAATTAAGCTCAGAATTATTGTTATTTTTACTCTTTTTTCATAAAATTTTCCTAATTCATGCTTGGACGATAGATACTTTTACGTTCAGTCTCGCCTCGCTATGTAACCACCCGGCACGGAGACATATTGTAGAGGTACCCAGCAGCCACGCTGCAACCCTGCGCTTTTTTTTTATTAACGATTTCAGAAATATTTTATCCCACGATCAACTACAGACCGCAGTAGGGAGCGAACATAGCACCTCGTCTCCTAGGGGCGGCGAAACAAAATGAGGGCATGCATCTAGGCCGTGTGAGTGAGTACGAGCCCACATTAGCAGGCGGACTGCGTGCATTGCAGGAGTCATACAATTTGGGTGGCCGGTAAGAGTAAGTATTTTTCGCCAGGCGGACCATTTCCTGGCACATTATCTGCCTGGAGTGAACCACTCGCGAGAGGCCCGCGCCATCCCCTTCCTATGCGGAGAGAAGCCGGCAAATTTAATTAGAGACTCTCCATAATTCGTTCCCAAATGGTCAAAGAGCCCCTTACTTCTCCATATTCTTCTCTTAATTCGTTCTTTGACTGCATATGAATAAATAAATAAATAAATACATGCTAGTTTCACTAGCTTCATGAATATCAAGTTGAATTTGTTTTATAATCACCAAATATTGCAAATATGACTAATGAAATTCATGCTTATATTGCTGAAAGATGGATTATGAAATAAGATAACGTTGAAGGAGCATTGGGAAACTTGAAGGACCGTTGCTAGGAATGCCTTGAGTGTTTGGGAAGAAACAAGCAATAATTTACTGCATAAATCAATTTACACATCATAGTTTATACCTGTAAGTCGGGGGTTAGTCTTAAAATGCATGGGTTTCGCCTTTTTTGATGGTAAAAATACGCAATGGATCTTTGGAAACTTATCCTCAACATCAATTAGACTTTAAACTTAGAAATACATCAACAAATGTCAAACTTATCTCAGTCAAGGTGCCATTTTTCTCTTCATGGCGAGAAATTCGAAAATATTGGGAATTGCATAAACCACTTGGGAAGGCGAAAAATTTTTTATAAAATGAAAATATTACATTAATCTGTTAAATGTTAATCTTTAAAAAAATACAGGTTTCCTTCATATTTTAATATCTTTTTTACTTTCTCTAAACACGATATAGTAAAAGGATGAAAATAGTAAATAAAAATAGTCAAATATCGTTTTCTGGACTTCAGTGGCAATGCATGTTTTGAGTCCCCAAGAAAAGGGTTTTGACCAATTTTGGAATGATGCCTGTGAGTGAATACGATAGGTGCCTCGTACGTACGACAAGTCAAAAAGTATCAATGTGAGCCCCGTGAAAATTTTACACGTAGCAATTTATTTGAGAGTAGATGAACTTCATAGATTTTGGGAAAGATTTACCCATTGGCAGTGGCCCTTTCAATCGTTTGTCTAATCGCGACAGAGACGCCGCCCCCAAAAAAACATTACAAAAGAGTGGAAGATCCGAGAACTAAGTATCATTTATTTTCTCCTGTAAGGAATAATGGGAATGTGAGAACTTCCGTGGACGGACCATTTTCTTTTGCTAATCTAAATACCAAATAATTTAGATAAAAGCGTGAATATTGGACTAATATGTGAATAAAGAATTTGGTTTTCTTATTCTGTTCACTGTTCTGTTACCGTATGTTGCTTGAAAATTGAAAGAAAAAGTGTGATTGTTCGAATGTACACGTACGAATTGTCTAATATTTCATCCATCTTTGAAAATTGGGCACCATAGTGCACAAACACGTCTCATGTGCATTTTTTCTGTTACCAGCGTGTGGGTGGCACCCAATGAAATTTCCAATATTTCCGGTAATGCTCTTAACGTCATTCAAAGGTCTTCCCTCACAATGACAGCAGTGACGTTAATGTTCACTTCAGTAAGAGCAGTGACTGGAGCTTCTAAATTGATTTTCTCCCCTCTTTAAACATTTTCAACTATCTTCTATCTGGGCTACAGGGAAGAACAAAAGCCTATTGTAGCATTAAACAGATCTCGGCTGACGATTTGTTCAAGCAAAATTTCAATGCAGCATATTGCTCGTCGCGTGTTGCTGCCATTGTTGTCGCAGGCGAATGAAAATGTTTCAACTCCTAACAGCTGCCGCCGGCGCAATACTGGAGTCAAAACAATGAGGCTTGTACTACATATTACCTATGCAAAGAATATTTGGGCTTTTGTTCAACATAGGCAAATTCACAATCGCTACCTGCATTTTAAAACATAAAAGCAATTGTTCATCACTCCGAAATGTACATTATACATAAGACTTATAATATAACATAAAATTTAATTTGTGCACAGTAAATTTTTTTAATAAAAATTAATTGTCGCTCTTTATTTAACAGCTATCAAAAATGCAATCAATAATTCAACATCAAACCGAGGTTTCAATGCTTTAGCATCAAAATCAGGTAAATTCTTATACTGAGGAAATCCTCTCTTATGAAATTTATATATCGTTAATGGTTGTGTTATCCAGCATTAACAACGGTCTAACAACTAAGGTAGGTGTTTGATTATCACATAGAACCACTGCTACACTCTTAAAATCTGCCTAAAGCGACATGAAACAACGCAGCATCCAACACCACAATAAACCATTCAATTCCGCAAACTTTCCAACATCCAACATGCCAAATCCTTTCCTCCCTCTGCCTCGCTTACCCAAAATTCTCCCCTCCATCACATTCTTCAATAATCCACTGTTGCGTCTCTTATATAACAAAGATAGAAAAAAGAAGGGTGGAGGGGTGGGCTTAAAGAAAGGGGGTAGGAAAGGGAAAATATTAGGTAACTGCCTCAAAGGATAGTGGACGGGGCAGGATACGATACAAACAATCATTGATAAGCGAAAGATCAAGATCACGAAGTACCTTTAAAATCTCGATCTATTCCAGAGCGTTCAGTTCACGTCAAAGGCTACTAAACTGTAAAAATGAACATAAAAATACTATTATTTAGGTTGTTCACATTTTTTTAGGTTTTAAGCAACCAAACTTATTTTGCCTTAATTTTTCTTGAAGGCATTAAAATATGCTTTGATCCTTATGCAAAAAAATATTTGGTTTTTAGTCCAAAATAGGCAATCTTACAATCATTACCTACTTTCTGAAATATAAAAGCCAACGTTTATCACCCCAAAATCGTTATATTGTATTACATGAACCCAAAGTAGCTTCAATAGCTAGAAAAGCACACCAAATTGAGTGACATATGTTTATAGTAGAACGATTTTAAAGAAAATAGTCGCGGAAGCGTCACATTCTGACGCCGTTGGTGCACTCTTTCTTGGTGAATATTTTCTCACGTGACTCTTTCTCGAATCGTATACTCCACTCTCAGTAATCAGAAAATATTATGAGTTTGGATGGGCAGTTATAAAATCAAATTAAAAGAAAAATAAGAACCGGATCGAATATCTGGAGAGGCCATGTGCAATGCTTCCATCAATTAATTCCCTTTCTAATTCTTCTTAATTCCCTCTCCCACGCAGCTGATCGGTCCGCAGTTCATCCAGGCCATCAAGCCGTCACTCGAGGACAAGTGGTCGCAGGAGCTGCACGAGGCGTGGTCGCAGCTCTTCGCGTACATGTCCGCCGTCATGAAGGCGGAGATGGACGTCGAGGAGAAGAAGGCGGCGGCCGAGGAGGCGGCCAAGGCGACCAAGAGCAAGGGCCCCTCCATCGCCACCGGCGTACACCACCACCGACACCACCACAAGGGAGGCGCCGGACGGAGGGCCAGCAGTGACGCGGTCGGCGGAGGGTCCGGCGGGGGGCCACTGGCGGCCATCCGGAGGGGCACGATGCACTGATGGGGCCCGCTGCGGGTCACTGATCTCCGGCGAAAAAATTATGGGGTCCGCGCTCGAGCCACAGATGGGAATCTCCGAGTTCATAATTTAGCTCACTTCTGAGGTCCGATTTCACCTTGTCCGCCGAACCTTTTCTTTTTTTCAAATTTCTATTTTTTTGCCTAATGATGCCCTTCGAGGTCGATCACCCCTAAAAGGCATCACACACACGTTCCTTGGATTTAGATATGTTTTCATAATTATAACTGATACGCAGCGTGACCTGCTGTTGGGGTATTGTAGGAACTTTTCGAGGGCGTGTAGACGGAAATGGCAGTTTTGTAGTAGCCGAGTTTCCCAATAGAACGCCTTATTTCAGAAGGAAAATTCCAAATGGTTCCACCACACTCGAGCTCTATCGTGACAAAAATTATGTGCTTGTGACCCGTTTCAATTAAAGTACTAAATAGACTCTTCGTAATTTTACAATCGTACGTTTTGAACGAATATCCCGGATAGAAATGCCGTAAAATGGCCAAGATTTTTAAGTAGCGTTCATAATTTCTCAACGGGAGAACGAAGGGGAGGCAGCAATCGAGGGCATCATCGCAAAACCCATCAATTCATCCTACCATTGGATCGGTCCTTAGTCGGAAGAACAAAGAGAATATGCTTACGCAGTTTGCTCCATTGGTGGATCGGTCACCAGAATTCTATGGTGATGCAATCTGTAAAAATGGATTTGCTTATTGATGAAGAGTGAATTTAAGAATACTTCTATGTTCCTTTTGACGGGAATAATTGCTCGGAAATTTCGCTACTTTTCGGGATGATAACATTGCGCAGCCAATCAAAGTCTTTTGATGTTATCCAACCACAATTTCGGAAATTACCACCTCTGTTTTCAAGTCAAAGAGGATCTCCATACCCGGGTACCTTAACTTGCTTCTTAAAAATAGTATTTCCCAAATCCGTCATTTCTACTTCGATCGCCCACTTTTCGGCAAACTGATTTCACATTCAGTATAGTATAAGCGTAGTATAATTATCTACTACTATATTATAGTATAGTGCTAGTCTAATTATCTCTTCGTCAGACGACATGCCCTAGCGAATTGGTGGTCATCGGCTGCAACCATAAGAACCCAAACGAGGGAAACCACGAACGTTAGCCCGTTGGTTTGTTCGGATAATGTGACCCTCCACCATTAAACAACACATGGAAATATTCCTCAGAACTGGGAACCAAGAATTTGACCCTCATATGTTGCTTGGGTTAATAGTTCCTTTTAGATGACTACTAGTAAGAATAAAAATTGTAATACATATGCAATGCATCCACGATGAAGTGGATTTCCGTGTTTGATTATTTGTGGGGTCCAGAAAATTATATCTAGGACGTTAAGGAGATCATTATAGAGAGCGCACTCGGCAGTTTAGTTGCTCTGCCTAATAAAGATCTCCCAAATCTGTTAGGTCGTGCACTTTTCAGCGAGTTAGGTCCGAGTATTATCATTACAGCACGAGATTTACTCGTACTGGCATACCTAACCAAACAGAGAATAATACAGAGTAAAATACAGAGAAAAATGGATGTTTTAAAAATGAGTTTACAGCTTAGGTACATTCCGTGGTTTCGAAAAGTATTTCAATTTTAGAAAAATCCCAGCTACATACTGATATTTATTTTTAACCTACCTTTCTATCATATCTTATCATAGTATTAGCATTGCTTAGCATAGCTTTATTATAGGTTCTAGATCTTTCTCATAATACGACAAAAATTTTCCCCTGCATATGAAGTGGGCAGATATATTCTCTTGCATCAAAAGTCGTCACTTCCATTTCTTATTTATTTCTGTTGTGAACAGTCTATAAATTTCGCTTTTCTCAGCAATAGGTTTCTCATTCCCGGAAAAAGTCGAAAGAAAGCTCACAGGAACGGCTTGAATTCTAGTTTGATTTAGCACTTGACTTGGACACATCAAGATTGCATTTGCAATACAATTCAATTTCAAGTCTAACTTTGGATAAAACCGGACACTGTGAAATCGGACATTAGGTGAATTATCCTCCTTAGACGCATACTAGGCATTCCCTGATACTTTCTGTGGCTCGTTTTCAGCAAACAATGGTCCCCGAAAATACGATCTAACAGGATTTACATTGTAAAGAACCCAATTTTATTTCTTAATTTGAAGGAATTTAAGTTTTTAAGTTAAGTCACTTCCTTAGGCTGTGACAACCGAGCAAGAGATAATAATGAAGACACTGAGGATATACCATATTCCAGATGAAATATTATTCAAGGGTGCCTGTTGTGGAGAGGTCTTAAAATCACACACTTGATCATTGTTTATTCAGGTTGCCAACGGAAATGTGAGACTTTCAGGCGTGATAGGTCAATTGCATGATTTTGTGAACATATGAAATTGTATGATTTCTGCGGTTGTGAAGGACGATAAACTACGGACAAGCAGGATGTGTACTGCTTCAGTAATTTATTTGAAGCATTGGTGTTAAAGTAAGATATGTGTGTGAGTGAGAAGTGAACACTACAGAGCTGGGTAATATAAAATTGAGAAAACGACGTGAAGAGTTGAAAAAGAAAGCATGATGTTGTTGCTTTTCTAATTGACTGAATTGCAAGAGTTTACACGGCTGTAAATATATATATACATATAATATAGGACCACGTAGACATACGTACGTAAATGTATCGAATATACATCTAGTATTATATATATATATATATACATATACACATACATATATATATATATATATACATACATACATACATTCATACATATAACAATACAAATATACACATACAAACACACAGTCAAACAGACATACACATATAGGTATGCATATATTTTTTCAAAATGATTCGACCATTTAGAAATGTCGATCGCTCTTCTTTGGTTCTACAACAAAAATTTTGGTTAAACGAAAGAGGAGTAGTGCGTAGTTCGTAGAAGGACCTTCATGGGAAGAGGATGTGGCTGGATGGGGTGGCTAGGAGTTGAAGGAAGTAATTACGTGGGCACGTAAGACGGGATGAATTTGGAAAGCAATTTCGGCGGCGAAAACCTTGAATCATCGACTTGTTTTCGCCAGCCTCTCCGTTGCTGGAAGGTGAGATTAATGCATCGGAAAAGGTTAGGCACAATTTACGATGCAAAAAGCAAGCCTGAAGAGTTCTTACTTTCGCTCATTTACGCCTTTTATTTGTCGAATTGCAACATCAACTTGACGCTAAATGACTACTGCCCTAAAGAGACGACTCCGTAATTCTATCATCCCTTAATTAGCCTAGGAGATAAGCAGTAGTCAGACTCCCGCGCAAGAAGCTCCGCAGTGTTTCTCCAATAAGTTGAAAGCCGTACACAAGTTCCTCTGTCATTAATTCTGGCAATATTTAGAGGTCAGTGACCCGTTAACTTAATATCTAAAAATGTTTGCAAAAGCAGAGCGATGGAAACATGTTTTTCATATCAAACGGTCACATTTTATAAACTAATCCCAACTTAATTGGCATACCTCTCTAAATCTGAAAGCGGAGGAGAAGGGAAAGTGGAAGAGAAGGCGATTGCGCACTTTCGAAGTTTCTTTAAACGCATTTTCGAGTTCGGCATGCCAGCGAAATATGAAGGAGCGATTTTTTTCAATCAAATCGATCGTACGTGATATGAAGGATGACATATTGGAGCGTCAATTATTGCAGAATCACCGCAGGGTCGGTAATAAACAGCACATTACGGAAAATGGATCACATCTGTGAGGGAACCGTGTGATTTTTTTCCTGTAAAAGTAATTTTAGATGGCTGTGACTACAGTTTGAACGTGCGCTACGTTCGCTCCATTTCCGCGAGTGCTAAATTTACACAATGCGATAATGAATCATCCAACAACGAGGAAATTGCACCGGAAGTGTGATCTGAGTACCATGTGCGACAAAAGGTAGGCGTGCGTGTATGTGCAACGCTCAATATGGTTACTTATGATGGCCACATTCATATTCTATGCACTTTCCTTATCACACATCCCTGTTTCCTGGACTGGCTGGGGCGTTAACAGATTTTTTCAAGTCAGATTAGTCACTGAATACGGTTACGCGGGAGCCCAAAATCATAATCAAGTCGCAGGAGTAGAAAAAAATATTTTCATCTCAGCAGCAGTGATGAATTGAAAAAAAGGTCACCAAGCATTCTAGGTGATTTTTCACAGTTTTATAGGAGAGACACATCACGTTTCACTGCACTAAACGATATTGTGATGTGCATAGTTAAAAACATTAGAAGGAAGGAAGTTAGAGCCAAGCTGGCTGGGAAGGTGGAAGAGGTAGTGTTCAATAAACTGTCCATTTTTCACTACGAATATCAAATACTTTCGCAAAGTTACGCCCGCCTCTATTAATTTTATTTTCATCTTTTTATTATAATATGTCGAGAATTACTAACAAATATGAAGTATCATTATCATAGAATGTACTTGGGGAACTATGATATGGTTGATTGACTACTTGAGTATGGGGTAACACAAATTATTAACGTTGAAACTAAACGACTTGCATTATGAGAAGTGCATTGCATATGTGTTCCTTGAAATAAAATAACTTAACCCATTCATTATGTTCATAAAACTATACATACATAATAATTTTCTGTTGTAATTTTTCAGTTGGACGTGGAGCAAGGGAATGCGCAGTCGAGTGGACGTCGGCGTTGAAGTGAAAAGGGTTAATGAAAGCTTTTACCAACGATTTTAGAAATCCCACTCATCCCAACTACTCTCAATAAACGTAGACGCATTTCCCAAAGCACTCCACAATGGCCTCTAATTCAATTACCTTCATGGTTCGTATTATTTAAAAATTTCATCGAAAATCATACCCTTAGACAGCTGAAAATTTCACGTGCGGATTTAATTACGGAGATTTAATTACTTGAAATTCATTTCTCGTTCTCCCAAATTTTTCAACGTAAAATATACCAAAAACCTCATTTGATGACTAAATGTCCCTTTGATCCCCATTCTTCTCGAACGTGTTGAAACGCAGTTGAAGTGGAGATATATTATCTCCTGGCTGAATATTTAAAGTCGCCGGCAGGTGCCACGATACTTCTTGAGTTACGGAAGTGAGGGATATTTTTGGTTATCTGTTAGCCGGGCCTTAAAATTTATTTTCCTAATGTGACAATATTTTCCACCCCAAAAATTCACTAATGGCTCTATCACTAAATATGAAATTATTTGATCCCCAGTGTGAGCGTGAACTATGAGAATAGCATTTCAAACAAAGAAGGTTTCTAAAATAACGAAAAAAAGGACAGTAATTCAGAAGAGTCATTTACAGCAGTTCAGCACATCCTAGGTAGTTATTCTTTAACGGAAATATCAATCTGGAGCATTAAACATATTATTAAATTAAATTAAAACACACGAGCTTAAAAGTTTTTTTTTACGATTGATTCGAGATTCTTGAAGAGAACGACGTCTTTCATTTTTCAATTTTTACCCATCTGTCCCATAAATCGATAAAAACGCGTTACCAGTCTTAGTCCCTTAGTTTAAAGAAGCACAACGATCTATGGATTTAAAGAAAAAGGTTACTAACTAATCCTGTTTGGATCCTTTGTGAAATTCTCATATCCTTACCCTCCTGAACATAAGGAAAATATTATTTCACATGAATTCCAGATTTCAGTTTCGTCTCCGCTTCGAGTCCGAAAAATCCGAAAATTATTCGGAAGCCAAAAATATGCTGGTAGCTTTGATTCCCCACCGATAAAAGTAGCATCATTGAATAGGCTGATGCTGATTCTGGTGACCCCAAATGGATTAATCATCCTAAGTTTACCTTCCAAATGTTTGCCGTAGGGAATAGAACCAGGTACACGAAAAAGTACTTGGACGTTACCCTTCGAGTTTCAGGTACTTTTTGCAGGTCATAATATGCTCCGAAGAGCCAACGTCTCTCATTCTCACATTTCAAACTGTTTGAATGACGTCGTGTGGTGAGTGAAATTTTTCCACAGTGTTTCCGTTTCCTTTTTATTTCATACGCACGTTAATAATGACGAACGAAGTATACATATAGAAACTTAATTCTTAAAAATAACACACATTTCTAGAACTGATAATAAGACATCCCGCACGGAAAATACCACTGCTGTTGGGGAGCAGAAAAAGATTTTCCTCTCAGTGGAGTGAAAATGAAGAAAGAATATTTAAAATAAGGTAGATAGAAATTAAAATATTTTTTTACGCAGTGATACTTAATCTACTTAAGCCTTGGGTGATGCAAACTCAAAATGTTTTTGAACTTCAAGAAAACTGTTAACATTAATACCCCGCTGTCCAACGTGATTCCATTATGTATTCAAAATATCAAGACCAAATGAAATATGAAATTTGCCTGGACGAGATACGATAGCAACTTTCAATTCATTTTCATATAATCTCCGCAATTTTCTACTTCTCTCTTCGAATTTTGGAATGGCGTTCACATCTATAAAAATACTCCTATTGACGCAATATTTTAGATGACGATTAAATAAAACATTTGCGGATTAACACGATACGTAAATTTCGACGGACTTCTCATATACGTGTGTCGATTAAATATAGTGAATATCACTGGAACTATATATTCGACAATGTCACCTCTTTATTGCTCCACTCATAAATGCCACTCCACCATGCCCAAATATTAAATTTCCCAGTAGTTCTAAGAAGTACATCTGCCAATCCACCCATGAAGATGCTTCCTTCTACGCCGGAATTATTTGGCCACGGACGATATTTTGGCCGTAACCAACACAAAAAAAAAACTTTAAAAAAATATTTTTTTAACTGCATATCCATTTAAGTCTGAATACATACGTCCATACATTAGTTTCATTAATGTAATTAAGCATTAGCATAATCATGAGAACGATCCCGTTCGACGTAGGTTATGCAGAGGAGGGGAACCTTGCGAGTCAGAAGATAGCCACGCTCACAGCAAGAGCGAGAAACAGTGGAGTAGCTTCCCTTTTTATGTGAAAAACCCCTTAGGTCAGTATTTTGCTAGGGAATGAATGTAGCAGGGTGCCTAAATTACGAGGGAAGAGACATTGCCCCATGAAAAAGTACTGCTTGGCGGAACATAGTGAATTTCGTCAAGTGCAACTTTCACGGCTACTTTCCAGATTCTTTTCCCAACCCCATATTATCTCTCCCTCCCCCGCTCTACGTAATTCGCATGAGGCACCGTAGTTGAAACCCAAACAGAAGATGACGCCGGGGAACAGCAGTCACGAAACAAAGAGAGAGCCCCTTCTTTCTCCTCGGTGCTGTTTCAAGCGGAAGAGCACGTTGTGCCAGGACGTAATTACTGAGAAGAGGACTGCTGGAGGAGGATGTCCTCACGTGAATGTGATCACAGACGCTGTGCCGTGATCTCGTGAAGGGTGATCCCGCACGCGGTGTTCATGTGAAATAATAGAGGTCTTCGAAAGTTCTCGACACATTGCTTCGTTAATAATTCAAATTAAAAAAAAATAACGTGAACTCCCGTTGTAAATTCATCAAGACTTCCTTATAAATAATTTAGCGTCGTATTTTTTTTAGTTATTTGGCTAGGAGGACTCGGAAATATTTTTTTTTAACTTTCATCAAATTTCGAACCACGTGAAAGAAAACCATCCAAGAGGTCCATCGATCCCGTGGTTCCACTCACCAAATTAAAAATAAGAATCTTAACTGAACTATTCTGTTTTTGAGCTTACGCTAAAAGGGTCTTCGCTCAAATTTAATGGTTATAATTTGTGAAGATTATGTTTTATGCGCTGCTGGCGACATTTGATGAAGTTTTACATCTTATTTACGTTTAGTTTTTGAACTTATTTTGGGTCTATGCATTTAGTTATTCACTTTAACGGAAAACTCACCATTGTGAAAGAAATTAAATGAAAAATGGTTGTAATTGGCTACTGCCGTGGGGCACCAAAACATGAAAACAAGAAATCTAAGGACATTCACAGTTTTCCTTCACATTTCTGTGGTACAAATTTTTTCTTGCAATGGAATCCCCAATGTGGGATCACCTACCCTTCCACTTAAGAGGGTAGTTGTGCCACCGAATTATTCAAAAGTGTGAGTGTCCTCCTTTTTACTGTTTCGTAGTTCACACCAGGTACCAATAATGACCACAAATACACATAATCGTACAGTTTATACACCTTCACTACTTATAACAGGCTAAAATTCGTCATATTACCAATAATTATGAAGTGATTTTATTAAACTTATTAAAAAGTCCTTAGTATAAATATATGTTTTAAGATAATCTAGAATTTAATGATAGGCACCCGTAACATTATACAACACTGACTATAATTAAGTGTCGAGGACTTACACAATAAAAAAAACATGAATTAATAAAAGCAAACAGCTGCTGTCTGCTATTTTACAAGAGAATGATGATGATGATAATAATAATAATCATTTTAAATAAAAATAAAGTTTTTTATTTGTCTGTTATTCACCATGTTTCTTCATCTCTCCTCGCTGGTGTTGATAGTCGTTTGCTATTCTGATCTGCTGATTCTTACGAAAATGCATGCGTCTATGATGCACGTATTTTTTAACTAAAACTAAAGATTTTTGTGAGCACTTCTGAGGATCAAATTTCCTATAAACAACCTATTGTGTACCTAATATGTTTTTCAAATGTAGTGCAAACACATTCCATTGGTTGCAAATGCCGCTCGTTACGCACAAAAACCTCTCTGCTGCTTAATAAAATTGAAAGAGGAAGCTGAACCTTTGTTTCATTTGGCAAACTTCTTTTTTATGGTCAAAAGATATCTGTCATCATTTTCTACTTAAAATCATTTTACCTTAACGCAGAACATGAACTAGAAAATTAAAATCTTGGCATTTTAATATTGAGATATTTTTTAGTTTTCCTCAGGGGTTTTCCTACGTCGCTATTTGCTAGCTCAAATTATCAGTCAGTCATGATCACCGACCAAACATATTGCTGGATTTATATTCACTCATAGAAAGTAGTTTATTCAGTAAAAAAATTGTCAGTTGAGATATTTTAGCTCATTACAAATGTCATATGCAGTAAAAATATCTAGTAAGACAAAAATATCCTAACTTAATTGGCACTAATTGATAGATGTCACTGATAGTAGTACTATTTTACCTTCATTTCGCTCTTTTAATATTTATTTAATCCAGAATGACTGTTCATTTTAATAATAAATCAATTACACATCAAAAACTGGTCGAAGGAGTCATAAAAGAAACTCCAGTTCCTTACTTCAATGATACCAAAATGAAAATGATGCTGGCGTGAAACTTTCTAAACTAGCATAGTATAATATATATTACAAATTTCAATAAATAACATATTTTATGAGCTTAACGAATGTATGCCTCTGAAACTTAATAATTCTGGAAGCGCCAATTCCTCTAATTCGAGACGGATGTGGTTAGAGAAGTGGTAGAAATAGGGTAAACCTAAAAGCAAAGAAATACTGCAAAAAACTGACATCTCTCAAATTATGTTTAAATTAAAATAATAAAAATCTGAATTTCTAAGTCGAAGCTTCCGATAGTGTCTAGGATGCGATAAGACGATATGAACGATCAAGAATTTTAATGAAATGCTATTAAATTTGACCGTTCTCCTGACTAGTCGCTGCGAGTCAAGGAAATTGCACTTCACCGATCCATAACTTAAAGCAAACATCGGTAAATAATAATTATAGAACAGGAGTTCGATTCCATCTGTTTTAACATAATCCCACTTAACTAAAACTAGTTATAAATTCAGGAGATCGTCAACCTTTGATGATCATTAGGCGGCATTCTATATATCTACATAATAATAACCTGCAAGCCACCACAAGGGTTTTTGGCAGGGGAAATTCTATTCTGAAAGATTTACTATTTCCAAAGTAATTTACTAATTTCCAAAGCAAACAAAAACGTGCAAGGTTTTTTGCCAAATGCCATTTTCACAAATGTTTATTTATGTTAAAAAAAAGATCCTTTGACTCACCGGGTTGTATCAATGCAAGCTCACGGACATGGATATTAGTGTAAGGTCCGACCAGCGTAAGTATCCACACGTTTTCACGTCCACATTATCATTCCACTTTCTGCATCAATGGAAGCATCAAATGTGACGCAGGTTTCAAACTTTCGACATCGTTTCCGTTGTTACCATCTGAAAAGGTGATTTGAGAATACATTCATGGCTCAAATATGAGTTACTATTATTTAAGTGATGCCATATGATTGCAATTGATACGTTATTCCAATGAAAAATACATATTTTATCGGTTTATACATTGCAAAATTTTAAAAAAATTATAAGGCTCCATTATGCCAGTGAATTAGAACTTATGAAATAAATAAAATTTTAATTCCAATCGTCATTTCAAAGATCTTATTAAGAGGAAGTCTTGTGAAAATTCCAGCTTCTATTAATGTTTTAATTTAAACAAGAAATCTCAAGCTTAGGCTTTCGAGTATGTACGTACGGTCTTCGGTTTTATATAAGCGTCTTTTTATTGGTTGATCATATATATCTACCAATGATTAAATACATACGAATCAACTGAAAAAAGGAAGAAAACAAGGGTATCAACTGGCATCAATTATGATCTTTCTAGTTTTCTGTCTCAATCTCAGAAATATGCTTGCGGGGAAATAAAAATTCACTTCAATAGGAAAAGAGTTAAACGAATAGTGTTCAACTGGCATTAGTATAAATGTGTGCCTACGCGCAGCGACTCTGCCATAATTGCATAATAATACCCAATTATTTGAAAAATCGAATCAAAGGTATATTCTTAATGCTTCCCATTCTAGCCTTTAACAGACCGCTGATTCACCCTCTCACGCGCTTGATAGTCTTCACGGTACGTATACCATATTCCGCCATAACGAAACATATGTCTGATTCACCACATGATCAATTTTTATCTCTATTATCTACATGATCTTTCGACCTTTATTTTTTTAATAAGTCCAATTACAGCCAATTACAAAGGATCATGTAACAACAACGACAATCACAAACACCAAAGCCCTAGGTGGTACAAAAATCCACGCCGGCGGGATTCGAACCGCAACCTCTGGCGTTACCCCGCCGCCACCAAGACCGGCAACACATACAATAACATCATGCACAATGCCGTTACGGCTTATTCGAATCCAAACAACTATCATATTGTTCATAAACCACCCCGTACATAAGGTATAGCAATTTTAAATTAAGGCAAGTAAATGGGTGAGAAATGGTGACCATTTAACGCAAATTTTGGTTATCCCCACAACTTTCGTATTTCCTCATGTCTTCAATTTTCAGTTTCCAACTTAGTTTGAATGTGAAAATGTGACCACTCAACGTGGCGGCTTTTTGGGTGGGGCTAATGAAGTACCACTTTTGACATAATGTTATGAATGTTCTACAGTTTCAAGGTATGCATACCCTTTACTTGGAAATGCAATTTTTCAGCCCGAATTCCTAATTAAAATCTCAACCCTAAGGTTCCACGCTCTCCGTCAACACGTAATTTCATCGAATCAAATCAGCAAACGAGCAGCTATCATGCCGAGAATCCTCGCCGATTGCCGATATTTGAGCTCGGCTCCCGGCACAACGGTCTCCCAATTACGCGCAGAGCTGTGAGTGAAGTTCAGCTCGTCACAGTTTTACGGCTCCTTGGCTGTGACGTTTACGATGGTCGCCATGGTAACGATGGACTGCGTCTACGCGGAATATTTGCACACACACACACACATAGCCACATCCCCGCTTAAATACAAGTTTAAACAGTTGGAGCATTACTCACAGAAATGTTGCAAAAGGTTTCGAAGGGATCAAGGCACGATAGAGGAGTTAGAATGTAAAAGAAAACGTTTTCAAGACGAAAGAAAATTGGAGAAACCAAACTTTAACGAAAAATATAAAAACAAAATATAATAACCTACATATATATATATAGAGAGAGAGAGAGATCCCTCGTTAACAAATCGGAGTTATGCATGAATTGGAATTTCAAGTTTAAATGAAAATGCAAAAACTAAAATATTAAAAGGTTCGTACGATCAAGGCAACGTTTTTCAGTCCATAATAATACACCTGAAAGTTGTTTTTTTATTTATATAACAATAAAAATACTAATCTAAGGTTCCCTTCTTCTGAATATTTAACTGCTTAAACTTATTTAAGTATATTGCAGTCGTCTATCCGAATTTTTCAAGCGGACACTTAACAAGACGTGGCGCATGTTTCACAAGTTTCCGAGTCCTGAAGCACAAATCATTGTTTTCAACCAATAAACTCCTCACCTGCACACGATGGGACCCAGTCATTTATCCCTTTCTATTTCGTGCACTTTGATTTTTATTTTTCACACTGTACGCTAGCTACCTCAATTGTCCCCCCATCCAGTACCCATACGGCATCGCCGTTAAAGGATGAAACAAGCAATATAACTTCTAATGATTTTTAACTACTTCATCGCATCAACTTTCACGTTAGCTGATATGTGGCATAAGTAAAATTAATCAGGGAACACATGACAAGGAGTAAACGACTTAATAATAAACTAAAATTACATGGTGTTAAAAATCTTTCGGCCACGTCAATTCAGTCCCTAATTTCTAATATAAACATCTAAGGGACACGGAAAGCACGCTAAGAGAGGAGAATCAATCACAGATATAATTTTGTAATATAGTAAAGGATTCGAAGAAAATGGTAATAAATGTGACGAGCAATAACAATTTCAATATCGAAAAATGACAGCCACTCACAAAATACTGCCAAAGAAGTGACATATAGGCATCGTTAGCAAAACCTTATCAAAAGAAACATGTTTCTATGAAATCGCGAGGAAATTACTGAGCTGATGTCACCAATATTGACAAAGCTACAAAAATAAGAAGAAGATTAAACTATAGGTAAGTAAAAAAAAAGAAAATATTTCCATGGAAATGCATGTCTAAACTTTTACGTAAGCATGACATTAACTTTTAATATTCATCAGTAAGATATGAGTATATTAACTTAAGCTTTACAAATTTGCAACAAATCTCTCTTGAATACCAGGGATGGAAATGGATCTTGTTCTTCGGAAACTGTCCAGTACCCTCAACTCTGGAGGCTCCGGAACCTTAGGACAAAGGATTCCGCTCCGAATCGAACCTTTTGTTTGATTCTGTGTTCGGCTCCTGTCCGAGGAGCGAAGTTTCTTGTTCGAGAGAGAAATGGATCTGGTACCGGAGGGCGGTGCGGGCAGCGATTGGAGGAAAATACAGGCTCGGAAGGAGCCACCCGCGCCGTCCCCGAAATGGAACCGGGATGCATTCGGGATGCAAGTTCAAAGCAGAAGACGTATTTTGATAGCTTCTTAGGCCATTTTTCTTTATTTCTACTCTAATTTCCTAAGTCACATGGTACGTTAAAATTATTCTCGGATCATGCGACGGACACACCAAAGAGATAAGCATAGCAATAGACATCTCAATTTCCAACTCATCGATGGAAGAAGACTCGCAACAATAGGAATCTAGATTACTTCGACGATGAAAGTCTTAGCTGTCTCAACTATATAAATCTTAAAGACTTCAAAAATGGGATCAAATAAAATTGCAATAAGCATATTTTCTTTCTTTATTCCGTTCAAGATGCGTCTATTAATTCTATGATTGCAGAAATTCAATATCTATAATCATTTATTAAGTCCAGCAATCCGATTTAAATTAATACTCCAACGGTCGGTAAAGATGGGCTGATCATCTGCTGTCTATAAAATAAATGTCTTTTTGCACTGTTTTTGCACTTTTTGCACTGTTTTGAAGAAGTGTAATAACAAGTCGAAATCATCTAGATTATTATTGTGCGACGAATCAGAGACAAATTAAGCATCGACATCGAAACAAAGACGAATGATAAGTATTATGTTAACCTGCATTGGAGCAAGAACCTTTGAACCCAAGTGTTATTATTTTCCGAACATAAAACATAAACCTCACATTCATTTATCAGCAATCCAAAAATAAAATCCCTCTCTTTATTTATCTAATTAAAAAAGCGTAACGATTCTTTTTTGTGATTTCACCCAATACCCCTAGAAGTACCACCTAATATCTAGATCTCAATCGCTTTCCCACTCCCTAAAACTGTAATCTCAACCCGTTTCCCCATAAACATTACGCCCTTTTACATTCTTTACGGTAAATTCTTGGATAAACTAATTAACCGATCAACTGGAACTCGGATATTTTTCTAATTTTTCCTCTATTTTTGCATAGGTACCAATCTCAAATTTTCTTAATCACATTCCATTTTGGAGCAGTTTCCGAGACGTTAATAGTTGATGTTCGTTCACTATACTAATACCCTTGAGAGCAGATAATGAATAAATTAGCCTTTAGGAAAATACACGCTGGAGAACAATTTACATCCCTGATGTTATCCCTTGGGTTAAAGCTTCTTTCTTGACTGACGTGGTAATCCTCCACCTCCTCGTCCAAAATCTACGACAATAAGAACCGGTTTTACAACGTGTCGTTGAATCCAGTCGTTATTTAACGTGGACGCTTACTTAAAGGCAAGGTCACCGATAGGTCCGATTTTATAAACAATTCAGACTGACCGTTGGTGAGCTTAAACATTATAACCGTAGTAACTCACTCTTCAAATTAACTAACGCTTTGATGGTCTCTTTGGACTTAACTAGCGATCATAAAACTGATTTCTGGATTTGAACGGAGGTTAACCTTTAGTTTAACGAGACATTGGAAAACCGGGCCTAAATGTAAAGGTCACTTCGCCCGCGTCACCGCTATCTTCCTCCTTTTTGAAAGGGGCACCTAACGGTCCAAAACGTAGTTCAATGGTACAAAATGCTAAGCAATGCCTTGTCAGTTACTTCTAATTAATTATATAGGCACAAAATGTAACTGATTTACGGTGAATAATTAATTTAGGTGAACCATGATTCACAGGTGCATCCAATTGTTTTCCTTCCAATATCCCCTTATGAGGGAAGTGTACCTTTATTGCCTCAAACATTAACTCTCGAAACAAACAATCAAAATTCCCATAAGCAAACTTTCACACGTCAGGGAAAAAGAATGCCTCGAGTTCCTTCGACTCTCTTGCTCGACGATGAAGATTGTTCAATCGGTCGATATTATAATCACGAAAATCTTCAATTGCATTCACCTGATCTTACGGCTCACCTCCCTGGTTGAGAATAAGGAGCGGAAGAGCTTTGAAAAAGTTTTATTGAGCGTTTTAAGGTCGATGCCATGTCAATCAACAAAAAGACAATAAATTATGGGTGAAGCTTTCTCATCAAAGCCAAACTTACGCTGAATACACAGGAAGAAAATAAAACAAGTTCAGGAGCTGCAGTTTCCTGAATTAACGGCCACAGGGAGGATAATTCATTTAGGTACCGAGCAAAATTTTCACATTTCATTTCCTGACTCAGAGAAATAATGGGTCACCTGCAAAACAATAAATAATGTCACGCCTTTATACTTAAAAGTGCTTGAAGATTACCCATTAGAACCCGGTACCGACTGCATTTTCGTCTACGATGATGGCACCTGGTTCCAACCCAGCAACCGAATAATTAAAAGATTCCTTTGAGTTTAGGACTATGAAATGATGCAATTGACACTGTCTATTAGTATTTATCATGTGACGTGGTAAGCGAATGCGCACTTTGTTTATAAATATCTCAGCTACACATTTTATGCTCCAATAAAAAAATATTAATTTTTACAATATGACTTACGTTCTGCAAAAATGAACAAAAGTGGTTTATCTATCATTTAATGCATACAAAGTATTAATAAGACGTGGTTTTACAGTGGGTAGAACGCTGGGTTATTAACCGGTGGGCCCGGGTCCGACTCCGGGTGACGACTCTGGGCACCCTCAGCTTCACCCAAGCTGTGTGATTTTTCGGGTACCAGATATCTCCCTGGGAAACCGCAGGCGACATAGGGAAAGGATCTACCCTGATGTGTAATTTTCACACGCCGATGTGTTTACTATTGGGTGAGCTCTACCCTCCCCTACCAAACTAACCTTTGGGTTGATTACTGTGGTTTTCATAGAAAATATTCGACCCTTAACTCCAGGTGTTTATGGGAACTATGATATGCTTTCTTATTACTCACAAATGTGATCGTTACAACTATTGTGTTCCCATGACCCCGTAACTCAGGAGTTATAGACTGGTCTGGACATACATAGAGAGAGAAAAAAATGCTTAAAACTACTAATTCCACCTTCTTACGTTATTTAAGATTACTTTTGAAGAATTACATTTGGGGCACATTTTATGTTTTCGTAACCGATTGAAATTATCTCAGTTGAAACGACTTCAAAAACTAAGAATTTTAACGTGGTCGCCGTGACGTCACTTGATTTCACACGCTGGATAATACCACTTTTAGAAGTTTTCTTCGGTGGATTTTAGTTACAACACATGTGACAAATATTATGTCACTGCACCTTCAAAGAGATATTATATTCGCATTTAACTCGTTCTTCAACGCTTGCTGTTTGCAGCAGCTGAACTTGCTGTTGTCACGGCTGGATTCGAAGAAATTACGCCATCACAGGACCAATGAATCCGATATCCTCGGCATTTTATTTTCCAACTAAGTTGCCAACCTATTTATCACCGCAGTTAATTTTATTTTTATTTGTTCTTTTTTCGCTCCTATGCATGATACTTAACTTTTTTCGGAGCAGCAGAGCAGTGCAAGCGTACAGACGAGTTATAGCAGCGTATGCTTTCCAATAGTGTAAAAATATATATAGTTCCTGTGGTGCCTGATAGCCTGCCCTTCAACTTTAATTCAGTCCCAAACTTCAATTTAGTCCTTTAACTTAACTAGTCTAATTAATGAACCAATTATATTAACAAAAACTGCGATCTGTTTAGATCATGTGTTTGTTAGGTTTTTCAACTCTTATCTTTGAGATATGTAAAAACATATGTCAAAGTAATTCAAAAAAGCTTCAAACCTTGGATGAATGATTTCTTACTTTAAAAAATTGAACATAAAAATTATTATTACAATAAAGCTCGTCGTCAACCCAATAATGATATATTTAGGAAACCTTTCATAAAGTTTAGAAACAAACTACAAATAAATCTTAGAAATCTAACGAATACTTATTATACGAAGGAATTTGAAAAGTTTAATGGCAATAATGAGCAGTGAAAAGTTTTGAAAGAATTAATAGGAGAAAAGATTAAAAGTAACCTGAAATATGAACTTCAGTACGATAGCAACTAGTTACTGATCCATCAATTCCAGCGAAGAATTTTAACAATTATTTTATTAGTATTTTTGAGTCAACTAAAGGAAATATCACCACAACTTAAAATTTACTATTTACTTTACAACTACTGTAACATCAAATAGGAATTCATTTATTTTTTATTTGGTTTCTTCTTTTTAGAACCAGTAACTCCACCGGAAATTTTGAAAGTATTTCATGCCCTCTCCTCTCGAAAATCAGCAGGAGGTAATGGTATTAATGAAAGGTTGCTAAAAGTATTTGTGACATAGTAGATGTACTTTGCTACATTTTTTACTTGAGTTTTTAAATGGTGAATTTTCTAGTTAATTAAAAATAGTAGTTGTTATACCTCTTCACAAAAAGCGTGATCGGCGGAACCGTGAAGAATTATATATTTATTATCTAAAGTATTTGAAAAACTAGTAAAAAATACTACTATCTTTCCTAGACAAACACGATTATTATAGTAATAAACGATACAGTTTTAGAATTGGAAAATGTACAGAAGACGTTCTGGAATATTTTATGACTCCAATTTATCATGCTATAAACTGTAATAAAGGCTCAGCTGTACTGTTGGTGGACATAGAGAAGGCCTTCGACACAGACCATAATATATTAATTGGAAAATTAAAGCGAGCAGGCATACGTCGCAAACCAATACACTGGTTTAGGAGTTATTTAGATTCACGTTCCCAGTGCGTAAGAGTCAACAACTTGTAGTGAGTATTAGTTAATACGCTCTGGTGTGCCGCAGGGCTCAGTGTTGGGTCCAATTTTATTTTTTATTTACATCAATGACTTACGCAATTTTGATTTTAAAGGACGGCTTACTGCTTTTCCTTTTGCAGTATTATCAGTATTGCTCCACCCCTTGGACGTGACCTTGACGTGGGGGAGGGCTTGCGTGTTCCGATGACCCCTAGAGTTCCCCTTGGCGAGAGCATGAAAATTGCTCCTGGTAGGGTCACCCATGATATCCAAGATAGGTCGAAGGGTAGAAGCCAGACGAAAGGTAGTCCGGTAGTCCACGCAGCGTCTGTTCCTCAGTGAGGCGGCTGCAAAGGCGTCT
>LYUA01002657.1:174151-190284 GCA_002093875.1 Calopteryx splendens
GTTCGCGAATTATTGCAGCAATAAATGCCCCGTGTAAACAGGCCTTTAGATTTGATGGAAAGGATTGACAATAAATAACATTTTAAAATGTGTGCAATTTCTGCAGAAAAAATGAACACATGAATACTACAAAGGTAGAAAGCACACTGGCTAAAATACCTTATAAACTTATTTACCACTTTCTGCTTTTTTCCACAATTGCTTCTCTCTTTTCCCTTTTCAATTAAGTAGCAAACCATCATTCTTGAACAAGAGAAGAAATACAATATTCGTGGGCCATGAGCACCTACTACTTTTCCAAAAGGTTGCTTCTCTCATATTTCTCAACTTCTGTAAGCTCACCACAAATCATATCCAGCAGAGCTCAGATAACATTATTTTTTTTATTTTGCCTGAAGTTTCTTTCTCCCTCTGCTCCGTCCAAGCCAAAACCTTCCCACAATCTCATATTTCAAAGATGCCACTCAGGAGTTGAGCTCATGATGCAATCATTAGTTCTACAGGGATAATTCTGAGTGTGTATCTGAATAAAGAATACTAATGGATGTTGTTTATTTTCCCAAGAGAACATCCTAGACTGAACAACATGAATAATAGCAGTGACCAATCAGAATAGACTTTGTTAAACAGATGATATTCAGTTAGTGGCACATCATGTAGGACTACGTGTGAACATGAGTTTGATTTTCTAAAGCCAGACAATTGTCCCAGGAGGGTCGGATCAGTGTATAAAGTAGCCACAGTTGTCATTGGTGTACACATTTCACCTGGTTGCCTATGGCAGGTATATTCTGTATGATGGGGAACAATTTGGCCTGGTCACAGCCACGTTGGCAGGTGGTCGTCTAATGCAGGTTCAACTAACATTGCATTTCATGGAGAATTAATCGGTGCCTGTAGGAAACTATTTTCCATGTCAACAATTTTATTGAATCTGCCTCTGATAAAATCATTTCTCATTTTTAGTTTATTAGTATCCATTCAAGTGTAATGGAAGATGATTTTTGGAGGGTAGTTTGGTGTCTAATCTGTGGGTCTTACACACAGCTTTCATTGCTACAATCTCATATGTCATGATAAACGATAGTATGGCCTAAGGAATCTCCTTGAATATTTCTGAAAATAATACTCCCAACTAGTTTGCATATGGTTGAAAGCAAGCTTCACTCAACTTTAAATGCAAATTAACATTGATCATATGATGTTAAAACTCAAATCTAAGTTGTAGATGTGGGGTGTGATCATGGATTTTTAGTATTACCATTGTAAGAATTTTCTTTTTCCGTTTTCGACCTGTGACCAAAATCCAATGACTCATAGTAGCACCAGACATTGAACCATGTTGGTTCTAAGTCCAGAACAATAAATATGAACATAAGAGTTGTCACTACCCATCATATAACTCTCTCGTATTATGAACATCCCTGACATGCTCAGCAGTCAACCATGTGGAGAAAAAATAAAATAAATAAGGCATCTCGCTTTAGCTAGGTTATATTTCAGAAATCCAAATTTCATTTTACCCATTAAATGAAATGTCTAACAATTCCCATAAAATAAAGTGCCTCATATTAAATCAAAACTTGCAGATATTGAACTAGCCTATATGGTATAAGACTACAATGTGTGTCCAAAATTGTGTACATGCGATTTAAAACTTTTCAGAATGTTTCCAGATTTTACATATGCCATTTTTTATCTAAATCATGTAATTCTTGGAAAAAAATATTCAATAATTCCGTTTAAACCAGGACTCCAGCATCAACATCCCAATTATGATATGCTTCTTTTTTATTTCTATGGATCACTACTTAATATATTTTTACTTTATATATTTTTTTCAAACTTACAGATGCTGAGACATCCTTACTAAGTATAGGGTACCAAGAGAGAATGCCAAGAGGGGACAAAAGTGCCAAGAAAAAATTAAAAGTTTATTATATTGGATATCCATGAAAACATCCATCTGTTGGAAAGCAAACGCAGTCTTACACAAACGAATTTTAATAACGCAGAGTGGCCCATGTACCACCTTTGAAAAGAAGAAAATTTTCTAAGTAAAACTTGTAAAAAAATACTACAGATCAACAATACATTTTTATAGGAAATTAAGTATTCGTTGCAAGGATAACGTTTTAGATAAATGTAAAGTTGATCAAATCAAAGAATTTGGAAAACAGGATATCGACTCCTTCAGTTTTCAGTGCATATGTTCTCATTTATTAAGAGTAGCTAGGGTTGAGCACTGAATAACATGAAATAAAAACGTTACCTTTGCTTGTAGTATTCAGCACTTCTGGTTTTCTTCTTTCTTCCTGTTCTTGCATCCAGTGTTTCTTGAAATTTTGGCACTTTTTTACTCATCACTAAAATCCAATTAATGAGATTATTACATAAACATTTGCAGTTCGGAACTTACAATTTTGTTAGGTGCACCGTAACGTTGAGATATTACATACCCAAATCTGCATGAGGATCTTCATGGAAGTTATCATGCTCCAGAGATTCCAAAGCTTTTCTAGCTCGCCTCATGCGAGCAGCTTCATCTAATATTCTCCTCTGACCGCTATCCTTTAGTCTTCCTGATTCCCTTGTTGCTGCCATTTCAATCATTTTGGCCATCTTTTACTATTGCAACAAATGACCTGTTCCATACACTTAAATACAAGATATATTGCGAGTCTAGCTCTTAATATCCTTTGTCAGCCAATGGAAAGCTTATTTGATCCATAAGATCGTCTATACGCGCCCTAAGAACTCCCAGTATGTCTGCAGAAATGAATAAATGAGTTTCATCCAGATCTTGGATAATAAATTTTCTTCCTAACGCCACAGTATCGTCGAGGTGAAGAAGAAACTGTTTCATAGCATGGTCACTGAAACAATGAGGTAGCATTCAAAACATATGAATAAAATCACTATAAACAACATTTAAATTGCATAAATTCTGTAAACCATGTCGTAAACAAACCATTCGACCAGTATTCCTTTAGTAACATTGACCATTTCTCTAGGAATTACGCCTCATTTCGCGCAACAAATTATTATCAAATAATATAATAAAAATCTCTTCACTCAACCAAGCATGAATGTTCCCCTTATATCTCTTATTTGCTCCTTCAACTGATCAACCTCTCTCAAAAACAATACAACTGAAATGCCGCGTGACCGCAATACGTATCGCAACCGGAGGTTCGTGCCAGGAAGGCCGCGGGAAGCTTGAAATTACTTACTTTCTTGATAAGGAGCTGATTAAAGATAACATATTATAATATACTGCGAGGATATTTCCAATTCGGATGAGTCCTCAACTACTAGTGTTGGTATAATCTCAATAAAATTATTCCAAATAAACTTTAACTGAAATCTATGGTGTACACTCGAATAGTTATAATATCAATCTCTCTTTTTCAAGCAGCACGGAAGTTTGTTTCAGTGCATTATGTTTCTCTATGTTGTGAAAGTGCCTATTTGATGAGTCACCTGGGTACTGAGTACGATTTTATATTTCACAGTGAGACTCAGGTAAGGCAAGATCAATTTCCAGTCAGCACCATCAATTTGCCACAGATTGATGGTGCTCAAGGCAAGTACATAATGGATATAAAATTGCAGAATATCTAGGTGAAATAATTGATTTGGTTAAAGATTATATGTAAAAAAAACTAGGCACATACTAAAAAATTACATCATGTCACACTAATGTTAATTTTTTACCCTTTTTCCTCAGAAAATATATATCTGTGATGTGAAACCTCATTTTTACTATTATGTCATTCATGTTACCTTACAATAGAAAAATTTTTTATTTGAACCTATCCTTGCAGAATTTAAGTTCAGAGAGGATTATAAATGCATATCGAACAAAAAACAAATTACCATTCAAGAAGAACATGACCTCTCCATTTACATATTACATACAATATATAGGAAAAAATTAAATAAATGCTCTCTTTGCACATAAGTTTGTAACTCCCACATGCCATTTGTAAATAAACATCATCCAAAAACTCTGATATATAGACGAGAAGTCTACATAATTAATTAAATAAGAGTTACTTGATCAAGTACAAGCAACATTTCTGCAATAAGTGTTTATTCTCTTTTTGCACAATAATATTAGGAAATTCTAACTTAAATGTTACATGTATGTTCTTAAACTTCTATCAAGCCAATATTATATTTTTATTCGCCTGAATGCACGGAAATAAAAAAGTTTTAAGGCAATTATAATAAGTCTTTATTTGCCCAAAGACAAACAAGTATGGAATAAATATAATTTATAAGGAAAATAGATGCTGCTAAATAAAATATTATTGCAACAAATTCTGAAAAAATGAATTAAAATCCTGAACACGCACCTTACCAACCCATGATTTTTGTTTAAGTCTCCTACCACAGAAAAATAATTACCTACCGATTCTAAATAATGCACAAGAAAGTCTATTTTTTATTACTAGGGAATAGATTTCACATACTTTTGAATGTCATGTGAAACTCCGTGAAGGTTGATACAACAATTGATTACAACAACTAATTGCTGAAGCACTCACAATTCCACCTGTATAATAATTGAGGACCATAGACCAACAAATTACTAGTGAAATGATAATGTAACAAATTTTACATTTCACAAGAAATTCCAAAATAAAAATTATTAATGAGAGAAAAAAAAGGACTGTAGAATAATTGATAGAATCTCTTTCACTTTTCACAAGAATTTCACCACAAAAACCTTACGTGGTTTCACCACAATGTGGATCATTAAGAAACTGAATATAAGGAAAAAAAAACACCAAATTCAATATTCTAGTACAGGCAAATAGAGGGAATATTGGAATTCTTGGGGGAGGGGAAAAACAAACTGTGGAGCAGAGGTTGATGTGGTATATGATCAGCAAGGAATTGGAGAGGCAAAAGAAAATGTATACAATGTAAACAAGGGAAGATGATCTGAATAAGACAGCTGAAAATACGATTCAGCAGTTATAACCCACTCTGGCCATCCAAAATTCCATAAAGATGTCTTTGGTTATTTTAAATATTCCCCACTGAATTATCACGATGGGTTAAATAGGCCAAATCCCCCTCAAATTTACTTATTTTTCCCACAACCCTGCAGGAAATTCTAGCTTCATGATGAGAGTTCAAATTTGGTTCAGAGGTTGACCATTGTGTTTGTGAGATAATTGACTGAGGAATTGAGAATTAAGTATTGTAATCTTAGTACAATGCTGAACTCTATATCATACCGGTTACAGCATCTCACGCCATCCAATGAACTTGGATCCACCAAGGCTAGCTGAATGGCTGCTATTAACCAATGTTAGCAGCTGCTATGACTAATGACTACATTAAAGATTAAACATTTTCATTTCCCTCTGTAAATACATTAAATTCAAATGTGGAAATGTGTCAAAACATTTTAACTTTTTTAGATCCTACAGTGATAACAAGGGACCCCATCTGAAATTTAACATTAAGATAATTTTTCAAATATGATAGTTCCGTAAATATTCAAACCACCAAAACCAAGGAATAACTTACACTGCTTGCTTAGCTTCAGTAATTGAACTAACATATATCATAATTCTGAGCAGAGTAGTTATTAGAGTATAAATTGTGCCATAGAGAAACCAAAGTGTCAAAAACCCCATACATAATTTTTAAAATCCCTATCCCCAGTTATGACCCATATATGTATCATAAATGTTACTGATAGTAATGGTGTACCTATGGAAAACAGATAAAAATGTTTAAAATATGATGCAAAGAACAGTTGAAAAATAAACATCCTTTACCAACGCCCTTACAAATTTCACACCTACTTACTCTAGTAGTTAAAGACTCGGTATTATATTTTTCAATTTACTTCTAGTGTAAAACCATAACATTGACTCTTTACATGGGAACCTGTCATGCTCTTGGTGACAATATTCAGGTAACAAAATACAATGGATTGTTTCTACTTTGACCTCACAAAACTAAAATGAGAAACCATTGCGTTAAAAAATACAACCATGGAAAATTTCTTTGAAATATGGACACATTCTGTAGTACTTACATTGCCCAAGCCACTACCAAAAAGTACTAGTAGCTTGCAAATATTTTCCTTTTCATTAAGAGTTGCAATTTCATGAAACCCGCAAATTTTGACTCTCATTATATTTTGTAAGTTCACATTCCCAAACACACAACAAAATCCCTTGCAAAAGGTCATGCTAAATATCATAATCCATAAGAGAAAAAAATTACCTTATTTCTGCCCTCAAGACAAAGTATTTGAAGAATATTGAGGTACATTCCACCAAGACAACAATTAGATGACATGAGGCAGAATTCTTTCAATATGTGATGCGACAATAGGTGATCTGTAGCATGCAACAATGCCTCATACTAAACGCTGACAATTGTCGAAAGCAGTTGCCAGTTGTGCACAAGTCAGAGGATCTGTACAACATGAAGTTGGTGACTGTCACCCACTGCACAATGTAAGTGGAATGTCTTCATGATGAATGTGATAATTGGTTCCAGTGTTGCCTACCATATGCTACCTTGGTGAAGCCTGTGCCTTTGTAGTGTATACTTACCTACAAGATTGGTATGTTGTATGGCTTACTATAAACATATAACTACACCAAATGTAGCCCACTGTACAAATACCCTTTTGCAGGTTAAAATTTTTAACGCATTAGGCTACTGCAGTCGGATAACATCAACAGCAGAGTACACCTTTGGCCAGATGTGTGTTCAATGAATTCCATCTGAGTTTTTAAAAATGTCTATTCTTACCAAATAATAATAATTATATGGAGGTGGACAATTCGGCTAACCTAGCACAATTTGCTTACCCTGGCCATCACGTCAATGAATGTTTCCTGGATTTATACAAATTCAATGTCATAATAATTAGCAATACTGTTTTTAACCCTTTTACTGTCAGCAGGCCAATCTATCCGCCCTCACTGGTTGTGCGAAAACTGCCATGAACCAGTATATCGGGCTACTTTGAGTAATGAGCCTAAATGACAAAATGGACAGTAAACAAGTGATAATCAACAAAAGTCAACCCCAAAAATATCGATAAAAGACTTTAAGAAACTTGATGGCAGAGGCTTGGCAGTTTTCAGTCTACCTGCAAGGGGTAGGCAGCATAAGGGTTAATTATATTGCCCAAGCTTCTTAAAATTTCATGATTCTTGAACAAGTAGTCACATGTTTATGCCTCAGGTGATGCACAAACAGCGCATTTCATTCCTATACATTAGTTTTTAGGGAAAATACAATATTGTTAACTGGCATAACATAGCAGAAATTGAGATACAGATATACAGAAAATTTAAAAAAATGTAAGACTGAGCGCACACACAATTTGTTTTCTATGGTGAATTGCTTGCAATACAAGCCCATTTTCTAATCATTTATATTTAGTATTTATAGTTGCTCAAGGAACATATTACACTACAGAGTAGTACAACAAAAATGTAACCTTAGGCTAAAAAGCAGAATTCTCCCTTTTATTTAAGTGGAGAAGTTTTAAGACTAAAAAATTGTAATAATACAATGTAACTAACTCAGCATGTAAATGTACTTCCCTAGCATACAACTGATGTTTCAAATGTTATAATAAAGAATAAAATTCTTTTTATCTTATTAATTACACATTTATTTTAAGTTAAGTCAGGATTGGGAATAAAAAATGCAACTTTCCATAGAAAAAAATCACTTTTATATAGATATTTATTTCAATATTTACAAAAAAATGACAACAGCATCAAAACTACGTCCAAAGTCTTAATACATAATATATCAGCCTGAAAACAACAACAGAATGATAAATCTAAACAAATGACTAAGGTGTCGACCTTATAGGTAGACAGGCACTCCAGACATGATATACAGAGTGCTTAAATCTTACTTATGATTACAACCAGCTTTTCTTGCATTAACTTAAAGTTAATAGAATATAATAAAAATATTTCTAGAATTATTTATGGATCACCGACAACTATGTTATAAATGGAGAACATAGGCCACTTACCAAGAGTGGGAAGGCACTTTTCTCTGTAGCATCATCCAAATGAAACCTGAAAGTTGAAAAAGCATGAACCACACAAAGAGCAAGCAATTTAGCTCAAAGATTTAACACAAACAAAAACATTATCTCTCCATAAAATATGTTAACACTTCTTAAACTTATAAATATATATTCAAATTAAAAGTGCACATACTGAACTACAAACAGGAAGTCAGAGCAAAACATAAACTTATGTAAGCTAAAACCTCCTACCACAAAGTAAAAACCTGATGCTGTTAGTATTACATATAAGAAACCCCTAATTACTTCAGAAAATAAATTGGAAGATGCCAGGTTCTTCAAGTTTATTTAAAATTAAATATATATGAGCAAAAAAAGAATCTTAGACTTAGATGAGTTGCCATTAAAAGATTTCTGATGGTGGCCAACATTGTGAGCTTATGGGAATAATTCCTGTACTAGAAGGCTATATTAAAAAAGAATTTTTTCCTAGAAAGGATTAGTAGGAACTGATCACTCCATAAAAATGAACTAAAATTACAACTTTTTAATGTGCATACTTACACTCAAAGACTTATCAATAAATCAATAGAAATGAGAAAAAAATCAAAATGCATAAATTATACTTCAGGAGAGGTATAAAAAAGTAATATAATGGTGAAAAGTGAAACTCTGGGAATTAAAATATTTTACTTTAAAACCCAATGACATTTTGCAGGACTGAATGGAAATGAATAACTGCTATTAATTAGGTGATATAAAATATAATTACAATCTTGTAATTTCAAGTTTTATTATAACAATTAATAGCTGCTTAAAGCACTTCCATAAATGTTCATGAAAATTTAAAAGATTAAAATATTCATAAATATTTATTTCATGCAGTTTGCTACTTGATTTTCCTGGAGGGGTTCTACAGGGAGGCACATTTTTAATTTGCAATAATGGTGGCAATAAGAAAAATGTATATCCCTGACTCAGGAAATCTTGAGAAAACATGCTTACTTTATTCGTAAAATTGCAAATTCAAGTATTAAAACATAAACCCCACCTTCTATAACCAAATGGAAAAAGCAATGACATTCAGGACTATGAACGTAAGAAGTAATAAGCTTATAATTTTAAATTAATACATTAGTAATACCTAAATAGTTTCCAACTAAACATGAACACTCAATACTAGCTTTATGAGCAAAATCTGTGCTGTTGAACAAATTTTCAGAGTAATTTTGCATTTTGATATATATTACAAAAATCAACTTAAAATTTAAAACATAATTTGGCCCAGGGATTCAGAAAACCTTACTTTTTTATCAACATCTACATCAACACACTAACTCAAGTACAAACGCACATTGCTGAAATACTCTTGGAACTAAAAATAACACCTAACATGGTCGATAAAAACTCAGTAATCAATTGGAGATTAATGAAAGAGCAATTATGCACAATTTTTGTAAATGTAAACATAAAACTCACTTAATAAAAAAACATCCAAGTTTTCCTAATAAATTACAACTGTAAATCATTCACATGAGTACTAATAAATGGATGTGTATTCATTATGCATTCTGTTAATACCAGACAGATAAAAGTGGTGGAGGTAGTAACTCACTAGGCTATAAGCCATAGTATAAGCCTTTCTTTATTTATGGGTGCAGTGCAAACTTAATTTTTCTAGTGTCTAAGAAACCAGACAATATGCCAAAGGTGGCACACATTTCACTAGAGGTGTCTAGAAAGGAAAATTATTATAACGTGGACACAATTCTACAACATCCTCATGCCCCTCAATTGTAGTCTCACACTAATATTTACAGCATCGAAAAAATTATATAGCAACAATCTTTGCTTTACCATGTATAATCTTACATCTAAAACAAATTATCTTATTCTTATTGGAATGCATCCACAGTTATATGGGAACTAAACATTTTATGGAGTTATTGCTTATAGCATGGTTCACTAAAATTTTAATTACACAAAGCTAATCAAAATGATTATTGATTATAGTAAAGTTTATCTAAAACAACTAAATCATTAACAATGACAAAAACAAAATTATGTGAAGAGTTACCTTAAATGATAACCAACATCAGCAGCAGAGAGCCTCCATTTTTTTATTGAAAGATCATTAGCACTTGCTTCACCCAATTCCTGGCAAAAAATGGAAAAAGGTTTTTGCACATTCATTAATATCAAACTTCAGTAACCATTTCAAATATTCCAATTGTGGTTACTCATTTATTTACACAAAATTCATCACTCAAATTTTCATGCCACATTTTACTGGAAAAGAGATAGTTAGTATCATTGAATCACCTCAATAAGAATGCACTTGGTCCTGGAATTATTCATCAAACAAAAACATTAAAAAATCACAGCTAATTTATTCATATGCTGAAATTGCAAGAACTTCAATAATACGTATTAATTAGTGAAATGCATGTATTGAAGCATAACCAAAAACATTACTTCAAAACAAAGAGAGCATTAAGTAAACTTTTGAAATAGGAAGACATACTCAGCAATCACCAAAGAAACTACTTGAAAGATTTGCTGAGCTTACCTTAGATCCACTCACAACATAACTAACCTCTACAAGTACCATGAAACTGTAAATAAATGTTCTCCCGATGTTAATGCACACAACAATTCACACTGAACTATGTTTTGTAATCAATTCCAATATACAGTGCTTCAGTAACTCTTAACAGAATTTTATTGGGATTCTGAGTAATGAAATTACATTCCCTTGGCCTGAAATCAGAGAATAGAAGTTTTTACTGCTTCTCTCAGCTGCCACTGGGAAATTCAAAATAATTAGCAAGCAAATTTTATGCCCAATTACATGAGCACACAGCCCAAGAAAAAATGTGAAATTTAAGTCACATGCCAAGAGTTTTTTTTTAATTTCCTCCACATAATTAACATTTTAGTTAAAGGTGTTAAAATGTAAACATAAAACTCTAAAATAATTTTTAGCCTCAAAAACTTTCCTTTCCAGGCTACTGAAAGAACATAGATGTTATAGAATATTAACAGGCAATATAATTATAAATGAATGATTCAACTCAGTTATCTCACCCAATGACAACAAAAAATAATGAAATAAAATTTTAAATCATTTCTTAAAACCCACAAAATTAATGAACAAAAAGCAATGTTACAATCAAAATAATATTATGCTCAACCATGCCTTTTTCTAGGAACCAAAAAATTTCAAGCCTTGCACAAGAAGATATATGCATAAAAGATAAAGAGATTAAAAAATTAAAGGGTGTAGCACTAACTAGTTTTAAATAAAATGGTAGTTAAGAAAAATATATAAAATGGATGTGTAAGAAATATACAGAACTTATAATGTCATAAATTCATAGGATGCATTAAGATCTACACTGATAAAGAACTTATGTCTCTTGGCGAGCTAAAATTGGCATTCATCATTTGCCAGAAATTCTAGCAAGAGTTTCTTTATTGATTAATAGTCCTCTCTAAGTAAGTTCAAATAACAGAAAAAGCTACATGTGTCTATCAACACAATAACAGCATCATAAAAAATGCAAATGAATGTGGCAGAAATCTTGCTAATATCTACTGCTAGTAAATTCTAACAGCAATTACTATATCATCCAAGAAGTTAAAAGTGCCTAAAGGAATATAAATTGAGTGCTAGCATTTTAAATACAGTAATCAAATGTGAATCGACTTTATGTAAACATCACAAAAACAGGTGCAAATCAATATATTCTGAATCAAAGTCAAAGGCAGCCAAAATTTAAAAGATCAGGCGAGCGATAAAGTAATTTCTACTATTACTCCATCTTCAGAACAAAAGAGTAGACACAATTTAAGTACTAACAAGGTTCCCAAAAGACTTATCAATAAAGACATTATCTGCCTTAAAAAACTTACTGGGGCATATGCTACAAAAGGTAAAACAATGGTAATTAAGCTCTCAGGATGGGATAAATGGATAAAAAAATAAAAAAAACACAAAGACCTCACTAACTTGGCACTACTTCCATGAATCAAATTCAAATAAAGTACTGCGTGACACATTACAATGAGCTGCTCTCCTTAACATTTTTCAAGACCTAACAACATCAGTTAGAGAATCAGTTAATTGGGTACCAACAGACAGGAAAACATTAAAGGATCACATCACTGAAACAGAGAAGCATGTGCAATGTAAGAAAGAATTAATTTATGATTTGCAACATGACATTAATATATAATACATAAATAAAGTTACTCATGAAATCAGAAATTTCATGTTCTGGAAGTAGGGCCAAATGACAGCCTTCAACATTTGTGTTAATCAACAATTACTTATGACCCACACATTCACACCTCACATAATGATATTTTACTTTAATACAAACTATCCACATGCATTCAAGTTCATAAAAATTAAGTCTCTTTCACACACACTCATACAAGAACAAGGACAATATTATTAACTGGCAAAACGTGATTTCACAAAAGCCAACGCAAGAGACTTGTGGGGTGAATATAATTTGAAGAAAAAAAAGATTCCACTTCAAGGACTTGGGGAAACCTTAGGAAAAATCTTTCCATGTGGAAAGGCAATAGTTCTCCTCTCACCTTTGTTTCTCACAATGCCACTCTTCATTCACGCAAAATGGAAGCATCCCACAGCATCGTCCAGCCGCACTAGCAAGCACGCACACTCCTCTCTCTCTTTCTCTCTCCCTCGAGACTAATGGCTGGTGGGGAGGACAGAGGCAGCCATAGGAAAAGGGCCTTCCTCAAATTCTAGGTCTACTCGGCTCACACAAAGACTAGCTCAGTTTATTAGCAGAAGGCCAATAAATAATTTCCTCAGATTTTTTTAAGGTTGAGTAGGTACCCACAGTGGAACTTGGTTTGCCTGAAATCCATATAATCTTGGCTTCTACAGGAAATAGGCATCTGCTTAATACATCAAAGCACGTGAGAGGATTTAAGGGCAAATTAGATTTTTCAGAGAGACGCATACTTAAAAATTGAAAAATATACAGGCAATAGCCTCCATAAGTGCAACATTAAAAAAAATTTACTTTCCCATAGAATCTTATACAAAATTTTATCTTCTACAGCCTAAGGTGTTCTCAGATCCAGGTTTCTTAATAACCAAATTCCACCGCATTTCAAACATCTTAGAGTATCTTTGTGACTTTGAGCAGCAATGTGATTTTTTAAAGATAATTTTGAAGCTGATTATGACTAGTTTAGAACAGAAGTTGCACAGGTAATCCCTTAAGAAAGTAATATCATGAAAGCCCATTACAAAAATTACTGCTTTGCTGGAGTTTTAAGTCACTTATGTCAAGTCAACCGAATAGATGGGGCTGATTCGAAATGTATTCTAACCAATGTTCTCACCACCAAAACTATATAAGGCAATTACCAACACCATCAACCACCCCTCTCATCAGTCAGTCACACAGTCATCCACTCACATCCACATATAATTACAAATTGTAATCCCGCACGTAATGTGAGCTACCTACACAGATCACAGTCAAGTCAAAAGTCCCCCTTTGTTTTTATTCCTTGCTAAGCAATTCTTATTTTCATGAGAGTAAATAAGGAAAGTATGAAAATAAATAGATAAAATATCATTCTTATATAGTGCGAATTAAAATATAAGATTATGGACTGAAAATTCATTCCATGTTAAATCGCATCTTAAGCAAAAGAAAGAATATATCATATTCCACTTCTTTTATAATTGAATTCTTCAGTCACACAAGATGCTCAATACTGCTCCTCCGATTCTCTTTAGATAGAAAAGACTAAGCTCTTCAAAAAAATAGGAATTGAAAAACTCAATCATAGTTTCATGCACAGGATATAATATGTATTTATTCCCGAACTCATATTTTTATAAACGCACACACACACAGAAAAGCACTCGCTTGCAACCAACAACTACACTTCTCATAGGAAATTTATTTATGCTTTGCCAATATTTGGTAGAAAGGAGAGAAAATGAAGTCCATATCGCACTCATTATATATGCCAGCACACTAGTCAAACACACAGCAGCAACAGTAAAAAAGAAAACAAAAATTGGCAAATTTCATTTTAACCACACCACAATTTCAACTTCATTCATAAAGACAATAATTCTTTAAGAGCTCACTTGCATATAAACGCCACACTATGTATTTTGGCTACATAATGACTTCTTGACTTTTTGACTCATCTGAGCCATTCAATCACATTCAACCAATTTTACACAATTACACGTTAAAGCCTTCCAATGTCATGTGGAGGATATACCATATTTTTCAGTTGTTAATAGAAGCTCCACTCTTGGCGCATTTCCAGAATATATTTTTGGTGTGTATGTGCATGCATTAATATTTGGTGGAGATAATGACACTAACACTAAAACAATAGCTAACACCATTAATTTTGAGATACCATTGAAAGTTAATAGATCTAGCAGTCACATATGTTTACTAGGTATTACATATATTTTAACTAAAATTAGAATGAACTAACTTGAATTACTCATAAGGTGAACACCTCAACGTCAGAAACTCAAAAACATTAATTTGGAGATAAATAACCAATGCTCAAGAGTGGCATGAGATTTTATGACAAACAGCAAACACTACCAAACTGAAGGCAAAAGTACAGACATAGTTAAAGGGTGGGAAATAAAAGAAATAGATGTATATGATGATTATGAGGGTAACTAATCATAAGAAATGTAACTGATATTCAGAGAACTTGACTGCAAGAGCTACTCAGCTTGGTGCACTGCATTATAGTAGAAATATTATGAGAAATGCACATAAATGTGTCTCAATCATAGGATAAGAAGCAAGCCTCCAACCCTAATATCCAAAAGCTAAATATCAGAATTAAAAATCAAGCAGTACCACATTTTCTTAAGTTACTGAAAGCAAAACTAAGAGTTGTGTCAACTGAATTACACTTTAAAAAATTGAAAATTAATTCACTCTCTTTCACCAACTTTCACGTTTTAAAATTGGTCTAAATAGCTAATGGGCGAATGATTCCCTCCTTGGGTCTAGGTTAGATTATGATGCACACTTGCAAAACGAAACTAAAAGGATAAGATGAATCTCGCATCTGCGGCTTATTTCCATACAATGCACAATGTAATTTAATTACCCACCACAACACTCATTTACATATTTTCGACAATCACAAAACATCCTCTCTGTATCTACAAGCTCTTACATAATGTCTGACTTTGTACTTATAGGACAAAATATACAGGAAGGCCCAAACCTTCCAATATTTAATTCGTTATGAAAATAATTTTAATCAGTCATGTCAACGCACCAAACATTCATACACTATCATCAGCGTGAAAATTAATTTGGTGGGCAACCAAACGTCCATTATGCACTTCAGACAAACAATTAACAGAAAATAAAATTTCAATAAATATAAGGGTACATGTATGAATTCCATCAACCAATCTGCTTTTCAGACTAACGCACAAAATGAGAAAAGTAACACCCACACATTTATATCATTATTAAAATGCAGTGGAAATTCTGCTAAAAAGTAATTTAGACGGGCACCCACCCCAGCAATATATAATGGGTAGTATTGGGTATCAAGATATTCCAAAAGCAATTACCCTTTCCTCAACAATACATCCACAGCAAGTTTTCCACTGCATTTACGCTGTTCACACAAATTAAAACCCTCCACTCATTTTCTCTTCACCTTTCACTGGATCTACTTCAATTCTCACCCCATTTTCTCTCTCTCTCTCACTCTTTCTTTCTTCTCTCTCTCCCCTTTACACCACCAACAAAAAATACAGCCCTGATGCCAACACACAGCGCTTCTTGAGTCCTTGCTGCCACTTTTACTGTCGAGGACAAGAGTTCCCCAGCTTATCTTGAGCTGCTGCAGCTTCTAATCATACTTGAGGAATCCACCCCCTCCACCTCCCGCTTTGTTCTCCCTCTGAGGCCACGAGGCCCCCTGCCCTGGACCATTAGAACCCGCAACCCCAACGGCCCCCCCCGTGTCCCCACCCCCTCCCCCGCCGCCCCCACCACCACTGCCACCCGCAGGCTGGTTCATCCAGCTC
>LYUA01002659.1:12120-23073 GCA_002093875.1 Calopteryx splendens
TGTCACAACTTCAAGGTAAATTATGGTGAAATAAACATGCATTAAAATGTGATATTGATTGTAAATTATGAATTGAAAGTCATTTGAAATTTAACTGCAGAAACCTTGAATTTCATTTCATAAGATTAGTAGATACCCTGTTAATCTGCTTCAGCTTAGTTTCCAATGTCACAACTTCGTTGTTTTATTTTTATCTACAAGTATTAGAGCCATTTATAACCTGGAATTAAATTTATTTTAAAGAAAGAATAGATTTCACCATTGTATAACAAGATCATTTTACTCTTGAAATAGAGTATTTTTCCTTTTCTGAAGAGTTGGTACCATGATATTTGGCAATAATCTTCACATAAAATAGGCAATGAAAATGGGTTGCTGGAATGTAGGCTGGCCCAAAGCATCAGAAATGCAGAATTATTTTAAGTGAAGATTCAATTGTTTTTCCTTTTCACTCTTCCCATTTTAGTTTTAAAATTGAGTCAATACTTGATAGTGATACTCAAAAGTTGCAGCTTGTAAGTACATTTTCTGGCTGTGATAAATGAAATGATTATGTAAATAAGTATTTTTATTAACTTGAAGAAAAGTATGTGAATGGAATGGATGAAGATTTCAGATCAAATTTTACAAGGGCCCAAGACATTTTTCAGCAGTTGAAGCTTTAAGACTTGTAATTGCAAGTGCTCACACATTCCTAATTATTAAGTAGGCCAAAAAAATTCATGAAGGGAAATCACCATTTGAGAAACAAGTTTTTTGAATCTTTGCTAGAGTAAATTTTGGAATTGTGGCTTTTCCCATGTGAATTTCTGGATAACAGGTAAGTTGCATGACAACTTGTAGTAATTCTTGACTGTGAGTGTTCCTTCCTTAATTAAGTATGGTTCTGAGCATAGCTTGTGAATGCATGAAAGTGAATTTGCCATGTTTTCTGTTGCATGAATGCCATCCTGTAGTGAAGTTGATTAATTAATTCTGATGTCAGCTCCAAAAGTTATGGGTTCACAAACATGCCAACAAGCTTCATCTAGTGACAGTCACCCAATCATCCCCTCAACAACCTTTCCTCTGTTGTCTCAGTCTGACTAGGCAGCAGTATGCCCTCCTCTCTTATAATTTGTCACTTGGGTCCTGTTTCTTTGAGCTACAAGTCAATTTACTACTCACAGTCAAATAGTGTAAGCTTTCTGAGATATATCTTGTGAAATGTGAGCAATGAAAATACTATCACATTTTTCGGTACTATTATGCATTAGAAGTGAACATAATGGACTTTTGGGGTTTATAAATTGACTGTAGTTATGAGAAACCTGAACCCGGTATCTTTCGCTACTGCAAAAATTAATTACACCATATGCCTTTAATTTAGGAATAGTTGCTTAAAGTTAAGTGATGCTTAAAATGTTCATTCAAGTATCAGTTCATGACTTGTTTATGTAATGCAAATTAAGTCAATATTATAGTTTTAAATTGCAGTATCGAGATTGTAAACTTTTGGAATAAGGAAACTGTTAAAAATGTCAAGTTAGAAAATACATTGTTAGAAAGTAATAATTAAATATTGACTGTGTTCAATGCATTGCTTAAATTGCCATAAGAGGTTTGAAATGTTTTGTCTGTTTTTCTTCAATCAGTGTAATGTAATAAAATTATTGTGAATAGAGTTGTTGATCTCAAGAAACTTAAATGTTAAGGTTCAGTTGTTGATCTTGTAGAGTTTAAAATACTGAAAACTTCTTAAAAATATTTCCATGGGGTATTACTGCTGTATGCATGTTAGATACATCATATTCCAAAAGGACATAAATCTTTATTGTGTGTATGACGAGGTTTTGTCATCGGGTAATTTACTTGCATCAACACCCTAAACCAAATGGCATTAATTAACTGTAGTGAAAATGTCAAAAAGTAGTTATCATCCATCAGTGGTTGCAATTTGAAATTCTGTATTCACGTTCCCTATAGCCATAAATTATAGAAGTCATCCTTTTCTTAATGGCAAGTAAAATACATTCTCTACAATTCAAAATGCTCGTTAGTGAACATAAACATGCTATTTGTAGTAAGTCCATACTTTGATTTTCTCAAGCTTTAACAGTCAGTTTGGACTTAGATAAGTAGTGATTACTTCTTTGATTTTTTTGGTTTAATCAGAGGTTAAAGTTGACTTTCAGTTCTATGAGACATTATAAAACTTGGCCACAGTGTGATGGCCTGTATAATGGCGGCAATTTTTATTTGTTAAATTGCAAAATTTACCCCACAACTAAATGATTTTTTGTAAAGAGCACATTTTCACAAACTTAATTGTGAGATTACCGTTATGTATGGTCTTTTGTCATTTGTGATAAAAATTAAATACACATGTTGAATTGGCCTATCCAGGAGCAAATTTCTGACTCATTTTCTGCTTTACCACAGGAAAGTCCTTCGTTGTTAAACATTACTACCTAATGCATCGAAGCGGCCATGCAGGTGCCAGTGCCCCTGGAGGTGAACGTCCCTATCGCTGTGAAACGTGTGGCAAGACATTTGCTGTCAGGCAGTACCTTGCGACACATCGCTTACGGCACACACGCAACAAGGCATCGGCTGCAGCACAGGCGGTTGCGGGCCAGAGCACCGGGCTAAGTTCGCCCATCGTACCAGCACCGACGGTAGTAGTGACAGCAAATCCCACGGCACCGGCCCCAGCAGCCACGGCGGCAGCCTATCTCTCCCCGCCTCCCCCTCCACAACAACCCCCCCAGCAACAGCAGCAACAACAACAGCAGCAGCAACAGCAACAACAACAACAGCAGCAGCAACAGCAGCAGCAACAACAACAGCAAGGGGTCGTGGTGGCGACGGGGGCGGGTGCACCTGGAGGGGGTGGCGGTGGAGTAGCTTCGACCAATGAGCTGCTGGAGACTTATCGAAGACTCCACACAGCGTGAAGGGCGCTTTGCCCGGAGGCCGGGCCTGTGGGCTACGGAGGCACAGGGCGAGGAGGAGGTGCTGCAGGAGGGGGGGTAGGGGGTGGATCGGCGGGGAGTGGTTGGAGCGGTGGTGGAGGGGGTTGTGGCGTAGGGATGGACGAAAGTGCAGACTACGAGAATCGTACCTGCACCACCACTGGTTGGTGGTGACATCCCCACAGACCAAAGTTATAAAGAAATTTAAGTGGAGCCCTTAGAAATAATCACCACCGTGTGTGTTAGGGAGGAAATGGTGGTTTAAGTGTAGTTACAATTCTCCCCCTGGCCGTGCCCATCAAAACATAAAATACTTTTTGTGTGAGCGTCTGGGGAATCAAAGTATATGGATGGGTGGTGGAAGATTTGGGTTTAGTCTAGTGGAAGACGTGACTGGGGAAAAAAGAAATTCTAGTAGTGAGGTGTCTTTTTTTGTTCATCTATATATAAATATTAATACATAGCTATATAAATTCTTACACACTCATATTTAAAGTGAGGACAATAAATGATTCTCTTTTAGCAAGGGATTTTTGTGTAAAATTTGCATTTTATGTGTAAACCTATGTTTAAAGCTTGCTGAAATGCAAAGTAATCAGCGTTAGCTTGTGTAAGTTTGATAGATTAAAGAATTTAAATATATTTATGGGATTCTCAAGAAACAATGTCTGTGCTTATGATAAATCTTCAATATAATTTTCTATAGGCTCATTCCTGTAACTTTTCTGTGTATATATTTTGAATACTTTTGGAATTCATTCATATCATAAATTGGCATGGTCTGAAAATCATTAGTTAAATCATCTTTTCATTTTAGTAATGTGATTCTGTGCAATTATGGCCACGTGTAACTGTGAGCTTCAGTGAAGCTTATTTTCTATACCATGGGAAACTTCTGTGCCAACTTAATTAGGTATATTTATTACTTAATCTTCATTTATATTATTCATCACTAAATGCATGATATGTTTTCATTAAAGCATGTATCCTCTTTGCATCAAGGGAAAAAGGTTAATTCTTGAAATTTGGTGTTTATTAGCATTGAAGAAAAGTGCGGTGTTTGTGAGTTAATCATTTCATTATGTAGCACAATACAGATGTGTGCACCATATTTTGTGTTCACGGTGCAGTGGTAGAAGACACCATATTATCTAATATTTATACTGAAAATTCCTTGATGCTTCTCATTAACAGATGGAAAAAAATCATAATTGATACTGGGATAAAATTCTCTCTTTCTGTTGATATTTTAAATCTTCTTTATAGTTATCTGTCATTAGTCATTCTCCATTGATTTATTGCATAATTTTTTCTCAGAGTATAGTTGTGGATAACATAAAAAATTAAAAAACTTAAATTATTGGTTGCTTTCTTTTTTTTTGTTGAAGGTATTTTTCAGTTACTGTTCTATGTGGTTAATTTTGGAGGTGCTATTAGTTCCCCTTATTTCTATAAACCTATGTTAATTTTGAGACAAACTATTTTTTCCGAAGTTATAACTCCTGGAATTTGGAAATATTTTTTAAATAGATACCTTGAGCACATTAAATATTTTGAGTATAAGTGGTGTATTTGGTTTTCGAGGTGCTTAGATGAGTACCTTATTATCTTTGCCGATCTTAATGGCATATTGGAGATTAAATCAATTAAATGAATGGGACTTATGTAAAACATTTATGGAAAGGTGTTCCTTTTTGTGGTGTTAACTGTTTTTATGTGCCCTGTGTCTTAAATACGATCTTATGTTTCAGGTTATAACAACAGTGTATTTAGAGGTATTGGTAGCAAAATATATTTTTTGATTTGCTTCCACCTTGTCATATTAGCATAAGACATTTTAAAAAGTGATGTATCAAAATGGTGAATATTAGCCTTGCCCTTAGCCTATTTTTATTTGAGTAAACTTCAGACTAATTAGTTAATTATTTGATCGTGTGACAAAAAAGTGTTTCACTTTTTCTGTTGTCCAGTATCATCGTATTGGTGGGGAATTTATAACACATGGATGAACACTTCTCTAAATGGAATGATAACAGATAGCCGAGTGGATTGTCATTTTGAAAATAAAAAATATTGGTGGATTTTTTCATGATGTGAAAATAGTAATTGGTTCATTATAAATTCCATAAAGTATGGATTGGTGTTGAGTGTGCTAACTGAAGTGTTTTCTGTTGTGGTTTTTTCCAGAAGAGAAGCATTTTTGAACATGGTACACCTCTAATTGTCACCGGGTGATTATGTGTACAGTTGGGTACATTTTTGACCAATATAATTGTAAAATAATATTGTTCCACTGTAAAGGGTCATTGAGCTTTCATTTTAATATTTGGATTGGTAAAAAGGAAACATTTGTGCAATAAATTCCCTTCCTCTAGCTCCTCTAATCACTTTGATAGTAGTGGATTACCTGTCATCCATTTTGCTTACCTAATTGCCCCAAACATGTGAAAAAGTAATGGAATAAACCGACGTTTTGATTTTTGTGGATTAGATAAATGTGGATATTGTGACACTTGTGGTAAGAAAGATTGTGCGTAGTTCTGTGTGTGGATGTTGATTTAGTGTGCAATGGGCGTGGTCTCTGGAGCAAGAATCAGAATGTGTGAAACGAAGTGTAACTGTGTAGATAATGGCATAAACATAAAATTATTCTTTTCTCCACATTAATTTGTATCTTGAAAAAAATGTAAGGATGTCCATAAGAGCTTGCCTTCTCTATTTCACTTTGTAATATCAAGTTCTGGACATAATTTTGTATTTAAACTGTGTACTGTTTTTTTGACTGATCTATTGAAAGCACCTGAAAATGTCAAATCAGTGCAAAAAAAGTGAAAATACAATGAAAACAAATCATATTTGTACCATATAGAGAAAATTTTTAGACATTTTGATTTCTAGATGCATTTCTGCCAGTGAATATTTAGAATATCTTAGTCTCTTGTTGTCCTCTTTATACATATAAAACACATATTGATTAGATGGATAATTAATGCACTGATTAATAGCAAGAGTAGGTGGTTAGGATGGTACCTTGTACTTCCTTCATATTTTTTTTCTATTTCATATGACCTATGAACCAAATGTTACACTGATGATTCTAATAAAACTAAATATAATAATTTTCCACCTTTATTTTTTAATGAATAATTTGCTCATTATCTTTGTGAACTTAATTTTTATTAGCTTCATGATAAATGTCTGCATAATTTGCTTTCATTGTATTTTGTTTCCTATGTACTGAAAACTTCTGTGAAATGTGTAATGAAAAGGGCTGGGTAATTTTGTTTTTTGAACACGAGTTTCAAGTAAGAAAGATTATGATAATGTATTCATTTGTCCTGTTATTTATTCATGGAAACATAAGACACAAACTATTGTAATGTTGTTGATCCCCAATTCACAATATCAAACCATTCCACAGGACTAATTATATTGGGGAAATAGTGTAGTGAATCAGTAATATAGTGATTTAGTAGTAATTCGTTCTGAATGAATCATGGGGTTTTATGTATGTATGTTGAATTTTATATTACGTATTTGGTTGCAAACTGTAGGAGAAAATAATTTGGTAATGTAAATAATGTTTTATACAGAAACTTCCTGACTTAACCATCCAACATACAATCATCCAATATTGTGAACAACAACTTTAAAAAAAAAATAAATTACAAACTACCACAAAAAATTTAATTTTGAACCCTCACGTAGGTGTGAGCAAAGTGTGGCAGAGCTTTGCTGTCATTACAGTAGGCACATCAGGTGATGCTTGTAATTGTACAATAACGATTGTATTTTGATGAATCTTATGACAATTTAAGACCATTCAGGCATCTTCATACCATAAGTAAACTGATTTTACAGCACAAAATCTGACCGTTCAAATTTCTTGATAGTACGTAGAACCAAGCAAATGCCTTTGGCAAGGCATGGGAAGTATTCCAAACACTAGCTTCAAAGCAAGATAGTAAATTTAAAAAAATAAAATGTGCTGCTACATGTTTTTCTTTAATGTAATTTGAAACAATATACGAGAAATTTTCTTTTTTGGGGCACCAGGTATCATTCTAAGACACCAACAAAACATGAATTGGGGTTTGGAAACCTTTGCACTGTCCTCTTTTTCACTCTGTATATTTTTCAAGCTTCATGGTGCCAATCCAGCAGATTAGCCTTTAGATTAGCCTTGGTTGTATGAATAATAGCATTTACCAATTTACAATATTGGATGCAAAATTAGTATGAATCAGGTGAAATAATTGCAAAATCCTGTATATTATCGGTTAGGGGCTGACATTCTCGACATTTTAACTCCACATGTACCCATATCATTTCTGACGGTTGACCAATTTCACTTATGACCAGGTATTTAAAGTATAGGAGTTCTATATAATGATTTTTAGGTAGGGAATGCCTGTATGTACTTCATAGCTTAACATTCTGAAGCAAAAGTATTTAGATTCCATCTGGCTAATTACTAGGGATTTGGAAAGCTTCATATTTATCGATTTCGTAACAAATCAGTCAAAGGTCTAATGAAAAAGATTTATTAATTGAAAAACTGGTTGCATTCCTACATGCAAACTTTCTTGAATGGTGAATTCCTTCGCACAACAAAAATTACATTAGTGTCATGTAATTATGTTTGTGTTTTCATATAATATCAAGGATGGAAGAGTGAGACATGATGATCTCTGCATACTTTCCGGTTCTCACCACGTCGGTTGACTTTGACAGACAACAGTTTCGCTGACATTGCAGTCAGGGTCGAAGGTCGAAACTGTTGTCTGCCAAAGCCAACCGACGCAGTGAGAACCCGAAAGAAATGCAGAGATCATCAAATCAACTCCGCGAAAGTCTTCGAGCCTACAGTGAGACATGATGTTAAAAATGCTTCTTGGCAGAGTTTTACAGTATATGTCATGTAATAATGCATAAATGAATAACTTTTATGGTGAATTCTTTTGAAATTTGAAACAAATGAGCTTAGATATGTTAGAGGATACAAGTCGGATGCTTGTAAAGCATATTTAATATGGAAAATTTTCTATTTGGTCTTTTTATTTCTTCATTCGGAATGTTTTATAGAGGGTGCTTATGAACTGATCAGCTAGGCCGTGATGACTAGCCAGCTGCTATCTCCTGAGTTTTTTGACAGGCAGAAAAAACAGGCCGTCAATTACCTTACATCTCCTTATGAGGGCTGTGATAATGAATCTAGTGGCAGTAGTGAAAGTGATAATTAATTATGCTTCACTGATTTTTCTGTGATGTGATTACGTTGGTAAAAATTAATTTTTTTTATATTTTGAAAAATCATTTCCATCTAGTTTGATCATATATTTGAAGTCATCAAGTAAAAGCAATTTGAATTAGATATTTTATTTTAAATTAGTTTTGATTAGTCTTTTGTTTTCCAATTATTTAATACTTGTGAATAAAACTTTTTATGTTTAAGTTTAGATGAGTTATTGCCGAGTGTCTGTCTGCATGTATGCACACAAATTTAAGTATATTATTTTATTACGTATTATTATTCAATGTTTTTCAAAATTATTTTTTTCCCTTGTGGAGATATGAAAAAAACCTATGTGAGTTTTCATAAAGTCAGAATCATGAAAATACAGCATATTTGATGTAGTAGGATGGTTTCCTTTAATGTTAACGAGCATATGTGCAGGTTAAACTTAACTCAATGAACAAGTTTGTGTTGCTGGAGTGAGACTTCCTTGGAACACAGGGAATGTCTGTAAAAAAAATGGGTAGGTATATGAGAGTTTCATCTATTATATTTTCAAAATGATGCTACTGATGTTAATGCAGTAAAATATATCTGATAGGATGCTCATTTCTAAATTTATTTTTTTGTATCACCTTAGATGTACTTTAACTAATTTGTTTGAAAAAAGTTTATTTTTGGCACTTAAAATCTGATGGCCCAACTTTGAGCTATGCTACTGATAAAAGATGAGAAAAGCACAAGTTTGAGAAACCAAAAGGAAATGCTAATTTCCTCACTAAAAAATTCTGAATAATCTAGTTAACAATGTCAATGCCTTGTGATTCAGTCACTTTTTTTGATCCAACAGATTTCTCTGGAATGTCTTAACTTTCATTTTGTGCAAGATTTATTTTAAAGTGTGCCATTCACATCGAGTTTTTATAGTTTATTCATGCAAAATATATAGCTAACTGGGCTTGCATTTGTACTACAATGGAAAAAATGGGCTTGAAAACAAAAAAGTTGATGTGCCAAGAGCATGAAGGGGTAGCAGCTCTTGTCATTTGAGGGGGCTCTAACCGTTATTCAAGAAAGAGTTAGAAAACTCAGTATGGGCACTGATCATCCCACTCCTTTAACCTCTCTCTAAGAGGACTGTGGTTCACCGGCATTAATGTGTTGTATGGGTGCGGTTAACACAACATAAGTACCCCAAATTACAGAATATCCTTAAAGAGAAAATTCAAAAGATTGATTATAGACAGAGCAAACAAAAACTAAGAATTGGCCCTCCATGGTGGGTGGAACACCACAACTCCCTCTGGTAATTTATTTGTTTGCTTGAATCTGTTGTTCATGTACAGGAGTGATAAGAATATTATACTCCAGTATTGCTACCTGGAGATGCTAGTGAATTATATTTGGAATTGTGATTTTCTTATGGTGCTTCTCATCACCACATCAGTTTTTTAAAATAATCATGCCTCTTAGCAAGTACCTTTAATCAGAGGAAATAGACCTGAAACTTTCAGTTGATTCAGCTATAAATGTCTCTTGAAACAATCACCAAAACAGAAGAATCCTTCCATCATATATAGGAAAATGTTTCCGAGATCTCCACAGAGCTTGTTGTAACTAGTCTGAGATCTAGGATTGTTGGCCGTCAAACTCAAAGAACAAAGGTAACTGTGCCAAATCCAGAGGGATACTTTTGAAGGCCACTTCATCCAATTTTTTGATGAGACCTTTGGAGGACCATTGATGAAAATTTTGAGTCACACAGCAACTTAGTAAAACCATAGTTTATGTTATCGGGCATTACTTGGTGGTAACGATTCATCATGAAACACAAAACAACTTTATTTTTCCATAAACTTTATTTGGCTCAACCTGGGTCTTGACAGTTATGTCACCTTCTGGTGAACTACTGAAAATCATTTTCACATCTGGTATATATACATTCCCCATAGGGCTGAACATTACACTGATATTTGGTTAACCGGAACAATCTAAGTTTGAGGTGTGAGCTGGAAACATACAATGTGTCATTTATTATTTTAACCCAATGACTTTAAAATGTCTAACTGCCCAAGCGCATCAGGTGCCCCTTCCTCTAAGTGTAGGATTTGGGGAATGAAATTACTTCTGTTTGTTTTCAAGAAGATGTTTAGCAATCTGGGAACTTTGGTTCATTTTTTTAAAGCAGTCCTCATGTTCTTTAATCATTATCTTCCATATTCACACTGAATATATAGGTAAAATGATATCAGGCATACTAGCATCTTTTGCCATGGCAATATCTTTCAGAATATTACCTGTGGCTAGTTTTTTCATAATTACAGGGTGGCTGCTATCAGTTAAAAAGTGAATTCCAAATAGTCACTAGCTCTCTGAGTTACTCTGGTATTAATGGCCTCCATATTACAGCTTTAGGATATTGGAATTCCTATAACTTACCAGGACTGCTAATAGTTAAAAGCCCAATTTGTGAAATTCTGTTTCAATTAATCTAGAATATATCCTCCTGTTACATAAAATACTTACTAATAAAACATTTTATATTAATGCTACTTTAAGGAGGTGGAAGACAGATATGTTCATAGAAGCAACAAATATAAAATGGAAAACATGTAGCCTCAATATATTCCTTAAATAAGGACGATTAGCCAACGAAAATGTTTATAACTTTAACAATTATGTGCATTATTAAGGCCATTCACATGAATATACATATATATGATGTCTAAAATATATATATATATATAAACATATTTATATACA
>LYUA01002659.1:77044-90522 GCA_002093875.1 Calopteryx splendens
GTACCCTCGCCTACCAAACCGACCTTTGGGTTGATTACTGTGATTTGATTTGATCACCTTAGGCAAGGATGTAAAGAAAAGACTGGTTAAAGATATTGATATGGAATATAGTTTTGTATGGCTTGGAAACTTGGTCGTTGCGGCAAGATGAAAGGGATAGGTTGGAGGCTTTTGAAACATGCAAGGAAAACAAAAAAAGAACTAAAGATTGTTACGGTGGGCCAAAATATGTAGTTACTGAGAGAATTTTAATTATCTTATTACATTTTTGAATCTTTTCTTAAAAATCTTCTCATTTTTTTGGAAAGGGCTCAAATAGTTCTACAGGCATACTGTTTCATTAAGTGATGGTTTTATTGAGGTATGAATCTTTGTTATATTAGTCCTCTGTGACCGGCTTTTCTCTTCACTTAGTGTAGATGGTCATTTCTCCCCACGAAATTTGGTTTTTCGAAGCCCTTTCTTAGTTCACCCCATGGTTTTTCTCCCTTAAGAAATTCGAGCAATCCACAGAGCCTGCTTCTTTTTCTCCTAATTTGTAGTCTCCCAGCCCAGTGCTTTCAACGCTTCTGTCATTCCCACGCCATCCCTGGAGATGGTGGAAGCACGGCATCGACTCGTGGGTTCTTACCCTGGGTGTCAGGAATTAATGAATGACTCAGAGCTGCGTTTTAGCTAGAAGAGGAGATGTTTTTACCTTCCATGGTGACTCCCAGGTCGGTTTGGGTCTGGCCCACGGCGACGGCCGTGGCTATTTTGAGCAAGTTAATTGAAATACCATCTGGCCATGCTAACTTATTTGTCCTGATTTTCCTAATATTTTTTTGTAAATTTCTCAATTCACTGGTTTAATTCTTCTAGAATATAGGTTTGCCACTCCCTGTTTCAGAGGATGAAATTCCACGTCCAAATTATATCTGTTTTATTTAGCATTCCTGTACTTACACTCATGTACCAATTGTTAAGTGCATTATCCTTTTCTTTATCATCTGTGAGTAGAGTTCTGTCCTCATTTTTTTTAAATGTAACAGTTTCACTATTTTCTTTCCTCCTCCTCAAGTATTGATAAAATTGGTCACCATTGTCTTTCAAGATTATCATTTGTAAGTGTGTTTACTATGCTATTTTCTTTTAACTATTTAGTTTACTAACTAGCATTTTTTTTACTTTCAATAGGCTCCAAGCTCTCATGCCATTTTCTATGTCCCGCCCTTATTCTTTTTTTTTAGTCTTCTGGTTTTATGGTTGTAGAACTCCAGGTCGATATTTTCTTTGAGATTTTTTTTGGAACGGAAATATTTAATCCTTCGTCTATTGTCTTCTTAAATGCCTCCTGGATTACTTCTACATTCTGACCTCTGCTCACCCATTCTGAGTACCTATCCCTTAAAAAGGACTGGAACCTTCACTATCACCATGTTTACATTGCCATATTGTAATAATTTATTAATAGTATTGCAATATGCCAGTATTAAAGAGCTGACATCACCTTATATGCTGGTCAACTTCTTTTCCATTATGTGTGCAATAATGTAATTGACTAGTACACTGTTCTTATTCTTGTAATGTTGGCTTGCAATGGAGTTTGTTAAAAGTTCCTTAATGGTATATGAGCAGGATTTAAATTCCTTCCGTAGGTCTTAGCTGCCGGTTATAAAGTATTAGAGCATTTAATATTTATCTGCCGAACGGCACATACATGGCCTGTTCGGCATATACCCACTACTACAGTGTATATATGCCGTTTGGCAGATAAAGGTTAACACAAAGGAAAATTAGAAAATTTGTATCCCAGTGTCAATGAATGATGTATTTCTTAGTATCACATGTGTGCATATGCTTATCACCCATTTTGGTTGGTTTTAGCCAGGTGTTTTTGAATATTTTTTCTTCCGCAGACCTGGAAGAAACACAGAGCGAGCCAGAAGGAATGATGGTTGACCACACAGAAGATACTTTTGAGGCACTTTGCAACACTATCATCCACAGATCCCTGTTCCTCTTGGTTGGAGTCCAAGGGCCAACCACTCCATTAGAAAGTGAAGTGTTAGGTGATGATGAGAGTGAAAAAACTATAGGAAAATCTGATTTATTTGGGTAAGTGTGGAGCCATTGCAATGTGAGATAAGTGTATAATAATCAATCATACCATAAGTTATAATGTGCATTCAGTTTAGTTTACTTTTAGTTATACCCCCTTTATTGTGATTGAACATAATCTGAATAATTTTCATGAAATTGAAAACACTTTTCCACACTCCATTTTTATTGAGAAGGCCCAGCCAGCTTCAACACCTTTGCATCATTTTCAAAGGGCTAACTCTTAGTTAAACATTACAGTTAATAACAATACAATTATACTACTAATTTTTAGTACTTGAAAATTAAGGGAAAGTATTGAAACTGAATGAGCCTTGTGATTAAAAATATGTTGTGGAAAATTACAATGTGTTTTATGCTTTATTTCATACAAATATGATTTCCAAAATGTGTAGCCAAAAATAATAATTGAACATATTATTCAACAAGTTAATTTGGAATTTGTGACTTCTGGGTTAAAGTAGACAATGTGCAGAATGCTCATGGCTGATTAAAAATTTCAAATAAATATTGCATACATAAAATGAACAGAGTTGCCTGAGCAGTTGATAAGGCAGACATAACTGTACACTCCTGTGATCTACAAAGGATATTAGGTTATTTCCTGTGGATGAATGGGATTTAAGGTCTACATGGGCAAAATTTTAAGATGTGTCCATACAGACAGACTAATTTTTTATATATATAAGTGCATTATGAAATTAAAGTTTTTTTTAGAATCATTCAAGTTAATAATTCAGGTTATAATTAATGCACAATAAAATGTTTTGAATTAGATTTAATGTACTAATGTCTTAATATTTATAGTATAATGCAGGACAATGAGAAATGGTTGTTGCAACATCATAGGAATTAGTTACTTGGATGATTGTTCACTATGGAGTGATTTTCAAAGTTAAAGCATTGAAAGTAACATTGAGAAATATATTTTGTGAGAATAGCAGTAATGAAACTCTATTCTTCCCATTTGTAAATATTATTTTTAACCCAAATATTTTCTTATGTAGACACATAATATGCTTATTTATCGAGGCTTGGAATGATTTGGGATGGACAAAAAAAATTGTCCAAAGAATTTGTCGGAATGGAAAGAAAGTTTTAGTGTGAAAAAATTGTAGGGATGGGATGGGACAAAAATACTGGGATGAAAAACGTTTTGGGGCATGATGGGACAAAACTAGAAAAATATTCAGTATGAAATAATAATTTTTTTTCTAATTGCTAAGAACTGATCAAGCTTTGTTACCTAAATATATCTAATGGAAGAAATAAACTGAATAATTTTAACAATAGATCACAGTCCAGTGAACTTGCTGAGGATCGCTCCTTTACTGGCTATCAGTAAAATTACTCCATTAATTCTGTCAATTGTATATGCATATTCTATTTCCACCACTATAGGAAAACATGCATGGTGGAGAACTGTCAGGACTCAAGCTTTGAAGGCTGAATTATATAATGTTTACTACAACAATTGGCTTGTAGTCTTTTTTTCTAAAATATTTTAATAAAGTGATGATGAATACTCAAATCAAGATGCCTAATAATCCTCTAACAAAATTGCCAACTTTGGGGCGATAATTACAGCATTGAATATAACTGGCTGGATTTAAATAGGTATAAAATGCTAAGATGAAAAATTGTCAGAATTGGACAAGAATTGCGAGACTAGAAATTTGTAGGTATGGGATGAAAATTCAGTGATGGAAAAAGGGTCAGGATGAGATGCAATTTCTGGGATGAAGGAAGTGTTGGTGTGAAATGAGGTGAACATTTTGGAATTCGTAGACAAAGAAGAACATGGTGTAACAAAAACAACAATAGCTAAGAATCACATGCACTCATGAAGATGCTCCTTGGTTGACTGGCAGCTGAAATACACTCCAAGTGCCATCTAGTAGAAGAAGTTCATTCATACTGCCACTGGTTTGGGTGGAACATTCAAATTCTTGGTAACTTTGAGTAGCACCTTGTATATGTTTAAAACGGCATTGGGAGGAGCACGCAAATCTCATTAATATGGGAAATTTCCAAGTATGTTCTCAATTTTAATTGAGTATTGAATCATAAAACGAGCTTCTTCATGCATAGTATTCACATGAGCCTCTTCACATCATAAAGTAAATTTATCATAATGTGAACCAATCGCTAAGCAAGGACCCTAATGTATTCCATATTTTATACTGGTATTGAAAATGAGTTCAACATTTTTCAGCCTCCCAAAATGCTCTCACTAAGGATGTATAATTGCAATTCGATTATTTCCAGGACCTATGCCATGTACTCCAATTTGAATAATCCATCATTTGGAGGCAGAAGTCCAGTTCAGCACATGTGTCAACTGGTTTTGCACTTTGTGTGCGGGCAGCCTGGAGAGAGACTTGTCATTAGGTCTCAGAGTGAATCAGTGTCCGGATGGGAATCCGACCCTTCTGCTCTCTTCTCAGCCATGAAGGAGCAGCAAATACGGGCCGAGGTGAGTTAAACAAACCACGAGAAAGGAGGAGAGGGATAACAAACAATAATTCATTCATTGCATAAATAAGAAAAAAAACATTCATTTTCCACTGCTCTCTTGTTTGAAACAGCATATTTCCTTCCAAAGGGTGATATGGTTTAATTCCCTTCTCTCCACGCTGTGAAAACAAAGATTTAATCAAACCCATGATGGAAAGTTGATTGTAATTTATGAAATTGTAATCTTTTGACCATCATGCTCGTGGAAAAATTTCATTGAAGTGTCGAGATTTTTCAAAACGCAGATTTCAAATGTGTGTCTGTACTTTTCTATGCTCTGAATATTTATCGCAGCACTAATTTTTTACCCACTTCTAATTAACCATGCTGATTCAAATGAAAAAAAAACCTGGATTTCACAAAACCTATAGATTCTGCATCCATGTTAGCACTGTGGTTTCCACCTGGGTTTACATCTGAGTTTACACTCGGGTTCTAAGCCCTGCATTTTCACCTGGATTTCCACCCATGCTTTCGCAACATTGTGTGTTTGGGTATTCCCAAAGTTGCAGGGAGCTGGTTGAGCATGACTGGGAAGGATGACATGGAAGAGAAGTGACTAAACGTTTACAATGTGCTTTCTGAGACCTCTGATGACATTTCTATAATGCCATCCATCCTATAATACAAATGGATCAGATTTTGCAGCTATGGTGGGAAAACCAATGAATAATGATAGATGTTTCATTGCAGTAGTACAATGCGAGTGATACTCGCACTAATGAAATGCTTCCACTGGATTAGATTATCTGAACCATGGGATTTGATGAAATTCATGACTATGTGTCAATTTATTCAAAATTTGATGCTTGGGTGGAATTTAGGGAGTGAGATTTGATTCTGCTGGGTGAGAGTGAAATAATAATTGGAGAATGAGCTATAAGCATGGAAATCATATACCCAAGGTTCTTATAACTTGCGTTCATGAGAGGGAATGTAAGTCTGAAGGTTTTTATTAATACAGGGAAAAAATGAAGTAACGTTGTGTATATATTGCAATGTGAAAATTAATTGAATAAGAAAATACACTTGTAAAAAACACACAGAAAATATGAGGCACAGAGGTAATAAGGAAAAATTCAAAATAGGACAAAGCACTTAGCTACAGAGATCTCTAAACAAGGCCTCTCCCGTTAAAAAAAAAAGAAATGATAAAATTCAAATCTTGTGATTAATGTGATTTAACCTGCAGCATAATTGTTTTATTTCATTTGACTTGGCATTAGGCATTAAATGAGTAAGCATGCCAAATAATTTTTCACCCAAATTATTTACTCATTGTCTTTATTTACTGACATAAAGAGTAATGGCCTTACCACTTGGGTAAGTGTAATCAACCCGAAGGTTAGTTTGATAGGTAAGGGTAGAGCTCACCCAATACTAGGCCACTCAGCATGAAAAATTCACTAATAACAGATTAGGGAGTTAAGTTCCTTTCCAAGCGCCACCTGCAGTTTCCCAGGAAGATCTAGTGCCCAAAAAATCACACTGTCGGGTCACTTTGGTAATCTAACAGCAAAAACCTGTTCCTGTTAGATTACTGAAGTTTAGCAATGTCAGTCCTGGACTGAGGTTAGATGGGTGAACCTCCCACGCCTCTACCATGATGCTGTTGTCTCCTGACTGCATGTGGCAGGCTGGTAATAGGTGGGTTGGCATAATGAACCAAAGGGGTCTAAGTGCATGGGGCCCCTGTTGAAAGTATCTCTGACCAGCACTTTATTTTTTTTACCTGTAATTTTCACCAATTTTACCTACTTGTTATTTTTTCTAATATTCTATATCATTTTTATGTTAATTGTTGGTCTCAATTTATAGGGAAATATAATTTTACCATTCACTGATATATAAGCTCAATAAAAATTCTTAAGCACAGAAAAAGGTTTGACAGCTCTGTGGCAAGGCTTAAAAAATATAACTTGGTAAATATTAATATTTTCAAGTATAGTTATACTTTTTTACATCCATGTTTTTCATTCTTGGGTGGATAAAAATTGTTTTGACTCACATATATTTTTTGACTGTAGATATATTTTTTGTAATGGCTCCAGTTTATGTCAGAAGGGATAATATTTTTAGCATAGTTAGTTATTATTTAGTATTGTTAGTAATTAACATAGTTGTTTAGGTGTGCTTCATTGAATGAATTGAACTTTAAAAGTTTTGACTGGAAACTGTTGTACTTCAAGCATTTGGTCGTTGAAAGGTGACGTGGTTGTCCAGTAAGTAGAGCACTGGACTACTATCCTGATGGCCCAGGTTCAATTCGAGGTGATGCCTCTGGGGACCCTCAGCTTCTCCTAAGCTAAGTGATTTTTCAGGTACTAGATCTTCCTGGGAAAGTGTAGGTGGTGCAGGGAAAGGAACTGACCTCCCTAATCTGTTTTAGTGTGAATTTCCCATGCTCTGTGTCTTAGTGTTGGGTGATCTCTACCCTCACCGGTCAAACCAACCTTCGGTTTGATGACTATGGTTGGCAGTCCTTGGAAGGAACTATCACAATTGATACCTTTTCAGTATTCCAGTGATAGGGATCTTGTGTTTCATCTTAGCTATAACTGAAGAAGCTCACAATCAGTCAGGTTTGTGTAACATTGTATACTATAACCTGTAAAAGGGAAGGTGAAATTAGAATGAAAAACCCAGTTGTACAGCCCAGGTGATAGGAAACATGGGTAGGCTGGATGCAGCCTGGGTATTTAAAACCCTTTCTTTTTAGTGTTATTCAGTTAGGAAGGTTTCTGATGGACACATGACACTAACATCTCAACAACACACTACTATATTTCTTCATTTCAATATACAACACACCACACTGTCTTCACACTCAATTATTCTTCATTTCCACATATTTTCTACCACTTTTCATTCCATCCAACATGCCTTATCTGTTACTTACTCTTATCTTGCTTACCCAGCATTCTCCCCTCTTTATCACAGTTTTCAGCAATCCATCTCCACTCAGTATGCCCAGCATCCACTTTTCTTGCCTTCTTTGGATTTCTCCCAAGATCCCTTTTAGTCTTAGCCCCAGTTTTATAATGTCATGTTAAATTCAGTCATTAAATGATGTGGACTTATACTTAACATGAAGGTTACTAACAGGTCCAATTTTATTAACAATTCAGTCTGCTTGTTATTGAACATATACATGCTAACCTTAGTGACTCAATCCATGTCTTCACACACTAAAAAATGTTTAGTTGGTGAATGTTCAATCAATGTTTTTTATAAATAATTTTTATAGCCAAATTAGGCTCATAACTCTAATTATTTCAATCATTCTGAATGAAACATAAATAAGATTCATCAAACTTTAGTTAAAGTATTGTATGCAGTCACTTGGTTAGATCCTACTAATATGGTGCAGTGCTTTTGACGACTCGTCTTAGTGCAATTGTATTGTGAGTAAATTACTTGAGAGCAGCAGGAAATCATTGTTTAGCAGATTACATGTCATTAGCTACCTACATTGAAATGAGAGAGGAGAAAATACCTCTTGCCGAAACCAATGGATAATCCACCAATCAGATGTCGGATAATTGGTACTCTACTGTAAGTTAATAGTTCAGGGACTAGTTCCATTTTCTCTCATTTTGAAAAAACCTAATGGAATTCGCATGGGCACAAAATCTCTATGATAGCTTTAGTCTAATTGTTTATGAAGTCCCTTATACACAGCATCACTTTCATCATGAGCTTTTGTTTTTCAATGATGACGATAATGTGTATGAATAAAAAATACACTATGACAGGAAAAAGTAAAACATGTGTAGCAAAAAATCAAAGTGTATGTATTTGGAATATGTTAAAATTTATTAGGTAATTATTATCTGAATTCTCATGAATTTGTTTCTGTTTGTATTTTAGTCAAGATTGGAGGCCCTCAATCAAATACTTGAATTGCTTTCCACATCGTCAGACCACTTGCCGAAAGAAGAGTACTCCAAGAAATCTGATACAGCTGGGCAAGAACAAAATGGCAAATCAGAGAAATCTGAAGATGGAAGTCTTTCCAGTTCGACATTAATTGATTGTGTAAGTGTAATTTTAAGAATGACTCTTTTTATTCTTGCTTTTACATTCTATCAATTGTATCTAGCTATTTTTGAAGAATTTGGGTGGATCATTTTCAAAATCAGTCGCTGCTTTGCCACTGTTCTTGTAGGAATTTTTCTTTCTCGGTGTTTGCCTTTAGCAAATTCTAAGAAACTAAGGAAAATGCTGTGACAGTAACTTTAAAGGAGTCACCTGGTGGTGTGTACATGGAAATATGCACAGGGATCCAGGTTCCTCTAATCCTGTTCTAGGTGATTCTGTTAAAGTTACCGTTGCAGCATTTCCCACATTTTCTTTGAATTTGTCAATGCAAATACCTATGTGTATAAAAATTGGCTTTAACCTCATGGGCTGTGTTGCCATGCATGAAAAATTTAATTGTGACATTTTATGTAAGGTAATGCATCAGAATATTGTGTTCCTTTAAAAGCCCAAAGAAGTTCATAGTGAAAGGTTATGCCTTGGTAGCTTAACTGCCAGAAGCACTTTAGGTCTCCATGGTCTATGCAAGCGGTTTTTTACGCTCTGAAATTTTTGCATTTGTGAAAAAATTATCTGCTATTACCCTAAAAAAGCATTATGCACAAGTTGTAATAAAATAAACACAATTTATGATACATTTTCAAGGAGAAGAAATGCTTATTGTACTCCAAAAAGTATGGTTGTTGGTAATAAGAAACATGTGAAATTATATGTTAAATCAAACATATTATTAACCTTCAAAAAAAAGAGTTTGTTGTTAGCTTATTTCCACTTCTTTTGACTGGATCTAAGGTGATTATGTATATATAATGTACCATTCTAATTCCCTTCTCTTATTTCCTTATCGTTCTTCTTCTCTGTTTTAAGTTTTCCCTCATTACTTATTTCTTCAAGTAATATAATGGAATGTTTCCACCACATCACACCTGAATCGGTTTTATATATTTCTTCAAGGTTCATCAGCAGCTTTTAGCTGGATGCTTTGGCCTTGGCTCACTTTCTGGTGAAGCTAGCACACAGTTACATCATTATTTAGACAATGTGAAAGCATCTCAACAGTCTTATCAGAATCAAATTCAGAGTGCTGTGCATCAAATATTTAAATTGATGGCCCAGTCATTATCAAGAAAACAACAGGATCTTCAGATGAGCTCAAGTGAGTGCCAATGTATAGTGGATTGGGAGGGAGAACTTTCGATTCAAAAGTTTAATCCATTTCATATGTTTGAAATTAAGTTTCTCTATTATAGAATTTTGCAGTAATATCAAGGATGTCAAGGCCACAATTGTAATAAATAATATTGTTCTCTGTAAAAATCATGTCAAAAGTCAATCATAAATTTCAACTTGTGTGGGTAACTTGAATTAGCATGTCATAAAATGTCTTTCTATAATTAACCTGATTATACTAATTTTCAGGTGCTAAGCAGCAGCTTCAAATACTTACAGTATTTGTTCTGAGTGTTAGATTTCAGCCATCAGATATTTCTATGGCAGTCTCTTGTGGACTTCTACCTTTGCTGTCACGTGTTAGCTCTGAATCCCTCCTTGCCATACCAACACTGAGCAGTGCAACAGCCATCAATGGAACAATGGTTGGAGCATCATCAGCACCGGTTCTAGCCCAGGCTAGCATGAGACTGCTTCATATTCTTGGAATATCCACTGGGTATGTATCAGTGCTAATTTATGTTTGGTGATAGTCTTAACTTAATGGGATTCCCATATTGTATTCATTCAGGTCAAGGGTTTGATCATGTATCTTTTTTTGAACATTTTTATTGCTATCCACAACGTGATTTGTCTTTGTAGCACTGTTTGCTATTATGGATAATGCAGTCCTGTGATCCATGGAAGTGTCAATAATATTGGATGTATAGTGCATATTTTGAAGAACGGTGATAATATTTCTGTTATAGTTTAGACAAAAATAACTTGAGCATATTATAAAGATTGTGCCACAAGGTTATAATTCAAGTTATTGTTTGAGATGCAGGTAATGAGTTAATCTTTTAATTCACATATGAGATGTGATTAAAAGACTGATGTTCATACTGTTACAGAAACACCAAAAAATCAGTACTACTAAAACTTAATCATTTTCAAAATACTATAAATCATGGTAATTTTTAAGTGGAAAGACCTGAAATAATATGCCTTTGAAGTATCCATGCTTGAAATAAGCAAATTTTTATTTTTTTTAAGATCAGTTTTTTGCACTGTAAACTCAATAAGATGCCTTCAGTTTATCATCAAGCCAATTTGACATAGTAGCAATTAAAGTTTTGCGCAACGCATTTTGAAAGAAATTCCAGTAATGACTACTGGCTAAAAGTTAGGAAGATGAATTAAACCACTTTCATATGTCTTTTTTTAATTGAAAGTCATATCAAAACATGCTTTATAACTACATTTTTGGTAATCACTAATTGGTGACCACCTCAGGGGAAGTCATTAAGTATCTTTTACGATTAGAGATCCAGAAACCCTTTACCAGCCAACTGAAACCAAAACCTATTTAAGAATTGTTACAGAATGAAACATTTCATTCCTCGTGATAGGTCTGTCCAGGAACTGAACTGAATATGTATCTTAAAAGTGAATGTTAGATTAGTTCTGCTTTGAATAAAAATGAAATAGAAAAAGTAGAGAGGTTTTTTCAGTTCAAACCACAACTATATTTTTGTTATGGTTTCTTTTAACAACCTTGGTTTTCATTTGGGACTTAAAAACATCACAATGGGAACATAAATAAAACTGGGAAGATTAATTTGACACTTCTTGTTAAAACAAATAATTTTATCGTTAGTGATCCATGTTGCATGTCCCTTTTTCTTTCATTTTTGATTTTGATGGACTTTTGTTGACCATTTTATTTTTTTAGAATGTTTGCTGGTTTTTTGGAGCCAAAAATTTTGGAAGAGGTGGTGGAGGTAATGCATCTGCAATTAGAAAAGCTGCTTGAAGCCATCAGCAAAGTCGATGAAACAAGTGAGGGTCGGGAAGAAAGGCACAGTGAGAGGAGAGTGGCAGAAAGGGCACTGGCTGAATTTCTGGCTCTTGTCTGGCGTGTTGCTTCAAGCAAAAGGGTTAGGTCACTGCTGGCTGGACAGAAGTGGACTGCATCATTGCTCAAGGTTGTGGGTTGTTATGGAGGTATGTGAACTTGATATTGTCCCTTGGAAGCATGGAGCTTGTTAAAAAAAATGTATTATCGAAATGTTATTGCAGTCATTTCTTTTCTGAGGGTTGTTGTAGGATCATTTAATTTATCTTTCTTGTGGAGTTAATTTCAAATCTTTTTGGTTCATACATCTGAGAAATTTGGGATATGTAATATGACTGAAATATTCTTGAAAATTTAGCATTCAGTATTATTGCCAGGACACGGAATGAAGTGATATCTAATACTTTTGTGCTACAGGTGGAACCTTGATTTTTGTGATGCCGCCTTACTCTCATTACTTAGATCATATTGCTGCATGTGATACTTGCTAGTTATGTCTTTTCCATTTTGAAAAAAGTAAATTAATAGTCCACGGTAAAAAAAATTTACCATCTACCACCTTATTGGGTTACATTGTAGTGCCTCCCCTTGTTTAACATTACCCATTAACCTTGCTCCGTACACTCAATTGTGTATATTTTGAAAAATCATGTTCCCCCTTATATTTCATTTATAAACCCCAGCCATATGCTTCAATCTTTGTGCCAGATGGTGCCATAATATTGGGAAGTGGATTGTACCAGTATTAATTTTTTTTCCATGAAACAGTATGTTTGATATTTTTTTCAAAATGGAAATTCAAAACTTCCATGAAGTGAAGCATAAAGTAGCAGAGTTTATATGTTAATTATGGCTATCAAACTTCATGCATTGCATTTTTTTTACATGTCTGCTTAACAGAAAAAAAATCTTGTCTTAAAGCACTAATTTAAGATATGGTTTAAAACAATTGGTTTGTTAAATGTTTTAATATGTTCACATTGCTACTATGGAGTACCATAATGTGGGGGATAAATGGAGTGACTCTGCAGCACGATGAGAATTTAAACGTGCATGATTTTTTTGTTATGTTATAGATGGAACATGAACAGTTCCCGTTGACTTATATCAGAGGACATATTTAAATATAAAAATTAAAATTTCCTTCTCTCGTGTGTGTGTAAAAGAAATGTTAAAACTTATACTATCTGCATTTGATGTTATCCAAAAAAAAAAAAATTAATAATGACTCTTTTCATATGAGCTGAAATAACAGAAAATCAGAGTGAGTTGGATGGTGCAGGAGGTAGTCTCCCAAGGATTGCATCTCTCCATCCTCGCCTTCTTGCACTTCAACTCCTGGGTGCTGTGCTGCCCAGTTTAGACCAGAATGACACCAGTATGGAGCGCAAGGAACAGGTCATTTTTCCATTCATCTGAACCCTCCTTTACTCTTCAACATCTCTGCCATCGTAGTGATTAAATTAATATGTTTGCTTCCAAGTTCTGTTAATTTTTTAAAGTATGTTTGTTGGTAGCATCAAACTCTTAGTTTAGAGAATCCAGATATAAGGACCTCTGAAACAATGACTGAAATAAACTAAATCCATAAATGAAAATGATTCTCAACACATTTGGACATTATCACATTAAAGCCCAGTTTTATGATTCCTCATTAAGTCAAAACATTAGTTAATGTGGAGATTGCCGGCAGGTAAATAAATATTTATAAAAAATTTAGAATAATTTTTTAATGGTAATCTACCGGTTAAGGTAGGTCTGTGATGGACAAACCCCTACAGTTACCCTATCTTCACTTCTGAATACTTTCTGC
>LYUA01002659.1:185991-197565 GCA_002093875.1 Calopteryx splendens
TTCGAGTCCCGGTTCAGGCGAATGATTTTTTCATTGTGGATTTTTTCATAAGGAACTCATAGGTAAAGCTAAAGATAGTGTGTTTGAACTACTCAAAGGCAGTTATGGAAGTGGGAGAGGACTTTGAGAAGGGTAAAATGATTGCTTACTAAATGAGGAAAGGACCAAGAGATATGAAGGACATTGAACTTTGGTTCTGGTTTTACCTGCATCTAATATACTAACCAAATAATTAACCAAGGATAGCAAAAAAATTGAAGATAACATTCATAAAATCTATAGCAGGAAGAAGAGAGAAGCAAGGATAGAGTCCATACTCTGCGTAAGGGTGCTGGTAGAAAAAATTATACTAATCTCAAGCTTATGTGGCATTTCTGGAATTGGAGAAGGCCTTTATGTATGCCAAGTGTAACAAAATGTTCAAATTTCTCAACACTTTAAAGGGATTGCCATGACAGAAGGACTATCAAATATGCAATAGTTATATGCCCTGTCATTTTGTTCATCTTGATAAGTTGGAACCTCATTAGGGTGAAATTTAAAATAGTAACTAAGATTCAGCTAAAAAAATTTAGCTATAGAGCAAATGTGTATTTTACTTTGGCATCCTTACATTTTCTGATTCTATATCACACAGAGAAATAATCTTCTTTAATTACTTTTACAGTTGGCCTGTGGATTCAAACACAGTGCAGTTGTCACTGCTGATGGAAAGTTGCTTACCTTTGGAAATGGGGATTATGGAAGGCTCGGACTTGGGTCAACAGCCAACAAGAAACTTCCTGAGCATGTTGCATCCTTAGAAGAACACAGTATTGGCTATGTCGCCTGTGGTCTAAATCATACTATTTGTGTATCTTCTGATGGGTACACAGTGTGGTCATTTGGAGATGGAGATTATGGTAAACTAGGCCTTGGAAACTGCACGACAAAATCATCTCCCCATGTAAGTATTTGTTGAGTTGAGAAAATTTTTAATCTTCGATTTAAAAATGTATTGTACACTTTTGGTGGTTCCAATATATATCAAGTAATATAGCCTCAGTATGGTTACATCTATGTATGTGCTTATTTTGTAAGCATGATTTTTTTTTAATTGCATTGGATGCTTCTTAAGTACATTCAATGAGGACCAGTTGGAGAGCAACTACTTTCTCGCCTCAGGATGGCCACTGGATTTCGTTGTTTTCTAGCATCATAGTGCCATTTGGTCTTGCAGGTGGTACACTTCCTTGAGTGACAGACAGTGTCTGGCCAGTCTTCATCAAGGTTTTAGTCATGTCTGTTAAGTAAATATATTTATTGGTAAAAATGTCATTAAGTTATTTTGCATTGTTGTCACTCCTAGAGAAATTTATGGTGCATACAGCCTCATTAAATGTTTGTATGTAGACTAAATGAAGTTGTATGGTCATATTTAAAAGAGGTATCTAACATTTTGGATAAAAATTAAATAGTAAGAGGACTTAAGAATAATTTCATTAGCAAATAGAGTTACTAGAAAGAGAATGCCATTGATGATTTGAATTTTAAGTAATTAAGCACTGAGAAATTAGGAAAGACTAGTAAAGAGCTTATGATTGTATGGTTTCAAGATGTGCCCTATGACGAAACAGGATCAGAATAGATTATGGACTTGAATACTGATGGAAATAAAATTCAACTTCGTGGAAATGTGACACTCATATTGAGCAGACATAGACAAATGTCTCAACCTTTGAACGTCATCTTTAAGTCTGCTTTGTTAGTATACTATTTTTGTATGGGGTGTGTTTTGAATGTACAGTACTCCTGAAGATGGCATTCAAATACTCATCATTTAAATTTAATTTATGTTACTCAATGTGTTAATTTTCTCCTAAATTGAATTTTCTTTCCACCCTGAGTATTGAATTTGACACAGTCAAGGCTTTGACAGGCAAATTTACAGTAGGTAGGGAGAAAAGAAGCTGAAGGGAAAGAGAATCAAATGAAGAAGTCATAACAAACTTGGTTTTTCCACAATCTTATACCTGGGTAGTGTGTTAAAATAAAACTGTGGAAAAACTAAGTTTGTTTATCTTTTTTAATGAATTGTTTCCAACTAGTAACAGGCGACACTACCAACTAAATGAAGAAGTGTTAGTTTGGAGAGAGAGGAGAAGGTGAAGGAAATACGAAGAAGGAGACTAATATGTGTAAGGAGTAGATAACTAGAGGCAGTTGCATTTTAAGGTTGAGGTATTATGTAGTAGGTAATATGTTATGATGAAGGGGTTAGAGGTAAAGCAAGAGGAAAAGAAGAGGCATTTTGGATATCATGATAAGAGGTAAAAAGTAAATCTAAAGTAAGTGGAAAGGCAAAAGATGTTCATGTCGTGAAGAAGTGTGTAACAAGTCAATGATGGTGTGTTATAGTTTTCAGTGGCAACCTAAAACCTTCGATTGGTGAACCACCTATGGTAATATGGGTTTTTTTTAAATGTCTCTTTATAGCCTCAAACTTAAACTTGTATAAAAATAATGAAACATTTTGTTATAAATTTTTTACTTTATTACTATTTTTTTATTTCACACTCCCTCCAATACCTACTTTTATGAAGAAATTCAATTATATTCTTTATTTGTCTAAAGATCTTGTACAAAAGATATAGGACACTTTGATCTATAAGCCACTACATATAATGTTGGATAAATAGATGAATTAAAAAAAACATGATAAATATTACAGAAAATAATTTGACACATTATCAGTAATGAAGAATAATAATTATTAAGCATTGACATTAAATTAATACATGATGCACTATTTTTTTAGAAAATTGATTCCTTGATTGGAGTTGTGAAGAAAGTATGCTGTGGCACTCAGTTCTCAGTCTTCTTAACTAAAGATGGCCGTGTATTTACATGTGGTCAAGACAGGCAAATTGGACAGCCTGATTCAAGAATCAGGGGCCACAATAAGCCACAACAAGTAAGTTATTATGCATCTCATTGTAAAAATGCTTCAGAATAACAATAGTTTTACATGCATGTGTAGCATATTCAGGAATGGAAGAAAAAAATTTATTCTGTAGAAAGTTAAGTAACTTCTTTTTGAAAGCTGGTATATTTACTTCACCTTTTTAACTCAAGTGGCTCAGGTACATGTTGTATAGAATTAAACCTATAGATTTGGTCCCATGGGTAATACAATGTATCCTTAAAAATGATTGGTGTAGACCTTTACAAGATCTCTAATGATGTCAATGGTGGACAACCTTGATTACATGTTGAACAATGTTATCAAATCAATAGTTTATGTGTGACATGATTGAAGAGTATAATGTCGGTTAATTAATACAAAAATGGTGCTGTAAACTTATTTATTTCTAATAAGCATGAATTATGTTTAAACACCAAGGTTTTGAAATGCACGCCATATTTGTATGAAATATATAGAAATTAGTGGACAGTGCCAACTGTGTTTTAATTATCTTTGAGCAATGTTATGCTTAGTAAATATGATTGGTGTAAATAAATATGTATGGAATGGTTAATATATATTTTTGATAATGAGATGACTAGTCACATCACAAGTAGCCATATTGTAATAATTCTGACCTGTCTTGAGGATTAAGATTCTGGACAGAATAAAATGTAATAAATGAACCACGTGAAAATAATGAATGGGCATGATGAGATGGTGGAAAATATTTGCACAAGCAATCTCTATGGTTGCAGTATGTAGGACTCACTATTATCGATGTACTTGCATGTAAATCATAGGGCAATAAATGTACCTTGGTCATTACTCATCATGTTGAGATTCTCATTTTATTCCATGCTTGTTTAATCAGGATTCCACTGTAAATATAATTGACAAACTGCAATATGAATATCATGTTAATCGTGTGAAATGGTCTTGTTTCCTTACCTTACCCTTCCTTCCTTTCCTTACCCTTGATTGCAAGGAAGTGTGCGAGAGATGAGGCGTTAATTAATCAATGTGGATTTGCTTATTCATCAGGTTCCTGCCTTGACTTCCTATTTTATTGACGACATTGCAGTCGGTGCAGAGCACACTTTAGCTCTCACGTCAAATGGTGATGTTTGGGGGTGGGGAAACAACAGTGATGGTCAACTTGGTCTTGGTCACACTGCTGTGGTGAGGGAGCCAGTTCTCATTTCTGCATTGTCAGGGAAAGGCATCAAGCAGGTATGTGGGGTTAATTTCTGGTTTTAGATATATCTCGCTCTGTCTAATCTAAAGATCCTTACTGATTATACATATACTGCATCCATACAGTCGTAGATATATTCCGTGGGAAACATTATTAGTAAATGCTGGCAATTTATTTTCAATAATAGAGTCAAATTTGACACTTATGACTCAGAAAACATCAAGGATCACTCATATTTTTTTTAAACGGAAGAGCAAAATTTTTCATGCATAGTGTATAAAATGTAATAATTTTTGCAAAAATTTTGCATGAAATCTGCTCAGTTGGAGCACTAATTTTATATTACCTGTGTGTATCTTAAATGAGCACAGAAAGAAAAAATATTATGGAGATACTAAGAGTAACTTTTAACGGGTGAGCCCGCTATTGCATATACATATGCAAAAAAATTCACAATGCAAAAATCATTCACCTGAACTGGGACAGTTCCCGGTTCAGGTGAGTTAAACGGCAGCGGTTAAAAGTTCAGGCGAGTTAAAGCTGTTAAAATGCAGCTATTGTTTCTAATTCAGTGCTGTGAAGTTCACAATAATCACCCCAAAAGTTGATTTGATAGGGGAGGGCAGAGCCCACCTCATGTTAAGCGAAGGGCATATAAAATTTGCAAATCAGGGTAGAGGGTCAGGCCCTTTTACCTGTGCCACCTGGGGTTTCTCACGAAAATCTTGCATCCAGGAGAGCACAGAACTTTGGTGAATGTGGGACTATCCAAAGACATCACCTGGATTTTTTTATTATAATTATTGCTTTGGCATTTTTCCAGCTTGTAAAATACATGTTAATTTACATAAAAAAAGTTAAAATCAGAAAATAGAAAACATTCACTAGAAGCAAAAAATAGCAAATAAAAGGTAATAAAGAACAAAAGTATGTTGTTGTTGTGAAAATGTAAATTATCTTAGACATTTTTTGGATCTTTTCTTAAAAATATTTACATTGTTTGGAAAGGTCTAAACTACTTCTGCAGGTAGACTTCCAATCAACAATGGTTTTGTTGAAGTGTGAAATATTTTTATATTGGCCCTTTGTAACCGGCATTTCACCTTGTGTATTTCTTCTTCTACCTATATTCCTTGTTCATTCTTCCCAATGAAATTTTGTTTTTCCATGCACTTTCTTAGTTCTCCCCATTCTTTTCTCCCTTAAGAATGTAGAGCCTTCCACAGACCCTGCTTCTTTTTCTCCTAACCTGAACCTGGGTCCCCCCCACCTTATTAGCAAATATTCAAATTGCTACGCTACCATTCCTGGAGATGATGTATGCATGGTTTTTATCCTCCGTAGCTACTTTATGCTTTTAACTAGCTTTCACAACAAAATCAAGTTTCACTCTTAGTGTTTTGAGGAAAGTAGGAATTCTGTTATATTTTCACTTTCCATTCAGATTTGACTTATAAAAAGGGATTTTTCCTTATAAATTATTTCAGCAGTAGCATTTAAACCTAGATTCATCAGGATAAGCACTAAAATAAAGAAATGTGCTCACAACCAAAAGAGTGTCAAAATAGGTGCACTGGAGCAATATTAAAAAAGTATTATATCAATCACTTACCTCACTCTTCCTCCAATCCTCACTCCTTTAACTCATTCAACCCAGTGCACAAATTCTATAATAGGTCTCAGAGATGCCATAGGAGGTAAAAATTTGTGTATTGAGCAGTAATAAGGACGACGACGTGACCCACTGGTGGGTCATGCCACTGTGGAGACCGATTTCATTGTGATCAACCTGTGGGTCTCGCCACTCTGTAGTAATACTGACACTGACCCCCCCAAAGTAGCCCCCCGCATAAAAATACCAAAGACACTGGTTTGAATTTTCTATCGTTTTCACTCAAGCTATAAACTAAATAGGTAGTTGAAATAAATGATACTATCTTCTTGTCCCTCTACTTGATAGCCATCATTTTTTCATAAACTTTTGAAATATGCTTTCCATCCCTCAACTTTACTAATTTTCCCTCTCTTGGAACATTATTTTTGAGATAATCGTAAAGTCCCAGCAGCATTTTTACTGCGATTCAATAAAAATTTTGCCCGAGCAGGTAGGCTATAATAAATGTCCAGCCTTAATGAATGACCTTTTTCAAATAAGGCCTCTACTAACTTTATAACTGTTGCAGGTTTTTTGAGCCCATCTGGAATCTCTGTAACTGAAAATGTTGAATGTGAACCTGAGTGAACAATAAAGCTCCATAAGTAGCCAGTGTCAGATTTGCAAAGCTTAAGTTTTTTCTGCCAAATTTAGATGACTTCAGAGATATAATTTGCCTGAATGATAGATGCCCCTTCCACTGAGTAAGGGCATCAATGGCAATATTTTCTTTTGGTCAATAAATAGGTACTTTCCAATTTAATCTTCAAGTAATTTTTGATGGTTGAATTTTGAAAAGCTTTTTGTTACCAGTATAATGATGAATTTCAGCATTAACAATAAAATTCAAAAACTTATAGATGCATTCAAATCTGTTCTGAGGCATATTTTGGGAGAAAAATATGGTTTCCAGAAGTGGGTTACATCACAGTTACTTTTTCCTTTGCTGCCACAATCTTGGGGAAGGGTTTTCACTGAAAAATCACCTTCTTCTTCACTTGAACTATTATTACCACTTTCTTTCCCCTCGTTTTAGACTAGATCTTGTATTTCTTTTCCACTCAAAAACGACCTGTGCCTTTAAGAACCCATTGGAATTTTGTTATCAGGCTTCTTGCCCTTTTTTCTTCTCACAAAAGAAATCTACCATCTTGCTTGAGTTTGGCAATCAGACTTTCTTCCAACTCTTCGGTAAGTTGAAACAAATGGGAGGGAGGAAAGAATGCAAGAATGGCTTAATGGACATGAGATATGAAGTTAGCTTAGTAAGACTTGAACTGCAATAAAGAGAAACAGAAACTAGATGACAGACATAAACCCAAGTCAGCAGAATAAGAGATATCTAAGAGACGATGGAGGAGGTCAACACAGACCTTCCAATGACAATTTGGACAGATATTCTGATGCTTTTGTCTTGCTAAAATAGTGGTTTTTCTCGTAGTAGAAGGGAATGATTAAGAAGATGTATATCTCAAGAGGCCAGCAATGACTGTTGCCATTCAGGTGCTGGCTGAGTTGCAATAAAACAAAATTTGTAACCAAAGGCATGTTGGGTGACATACATTGTATGGCAAACCTCAAATGGGGCCCACTGCCAATGACCTACCATGTATGGTGAACCACTCAGAGGGGTTAATTCATATGTTCAGGCTTCAAAAAGCACCCAATTTGATGGATGTGAATTCTGCTTCTTAGAAGTGTTCTTGGTACTAAAAATAAGGTTTACCAATCAATTATTTTGAGGGCCAAAGAATGATGAAACATGCAGTTATTCACTTTTTCACATATCCCATTTTAACAGTGTGTTTTTCTTTATGTTTTTCACACAGATAACCACAGGTCGAACCCATAGCGCGGCATGGACTACCCCGCCAATGCCACGAAGGTGTCCAGGCTCATCCGTTCCCCTTAGGTTTGGACTACCAGTAACCATTCCGCCCCAGTACAACCACCTCCTCGGCCTCTCCATTGCTGCAATACAAGCTCGTCTGAAGTTGCTGTGCAGATTTTCTGATTTGCTGTATTCCTGCTGGAGGCTCATGCCTTTATGTCCACAAGTATGTTGGGTCGTAAAGCTGAAGAAGTTAATGAGTTTTGTCCCTTGAGGTGGGTTACCAGTAGCACAGGGAGTGGGAAATTAGCAAATGTGAAGAAAATTGGGCCCAATGCCATTTTTGCTCACCCCCCTTAAAATTTACCCAGCCATGGACATAGCATTAATCAGTTCGCTCGGTATTTGATTGAGGTTAGTCATTATTATTGACTGAAAATTGTATCAAACTCTTCAGTGGTTACCCACCTACATGAACCATGCACATTAAGGCTAGGCAAGTGATCACTCATTTTACTCTCATTCAGTCATTTTATTAATTAAAGGGTTATGTGAAAAAAATATATTGTGATAGAAAAAGGCATTACCTATGAAGTTAATCTCAAAACCCTATCCTGTGAATATTTTCATAAGTAAGTTAAGATTACCAACAAAGGATATCATCATTTAGAATAGAGTGATGTTTTTTTTCTGTACATCTTAGTGTCATGGGAAAATAATTGGTTTCCTTTTGCTTTTTCAATAGTGTACATGCAATAGTGACATTGTACCTTTTATAGCCACGCCACTTGGGTCTGATGCCTTTTCAGTCACTTCACCGAATTCCATTCATTATTTTGGACTACTTTTTATCTAGCATGACCTAAATCCTCCTGAAGACCAACTAGGTATGATAAATGCTATTTCTCAATCTGTTTATGAATATTCTGTTGTCTGGTTATGACTCTTAAATGCATACATATATAATTTCAAAGTAAGGAATTATGTGAATATGTAATTCCATTAGTGCCCTGGCTGGTATATTTTCTGGTCCCAGGGCTTTGTTTCAATAATTTTTTATTTTAGCTTGATGTTGATTAACTTAGAAGTCATTGTAATCTACTTGTAAATGTAATCTGTTCTAAAAAGTATTTTTTTTTCGGATAGCTAATTGCAATTAGGCCCAATTATATTTTTTGAGTAAATTACCCAATCCTGGCCTTAAAACATATGTTATTTGAATATAGGGGGTGTGGAGTTAATTTAACACAGTATAAATGCCTACCAGAACTCTGCTTACATTAATTTCATTTTGCCTTTAATATTTGTTTTAGAACTGTGAATGGGTAACACCACCATTGTCCTGCGTGACGGGAGGTCAGCTCTGCCCTTTATTGGCACCGAGAGTATACACTTTGCCACTGGTAAGGAGCATAGGACGGACGATGGTGCAAGGGCGTAATTATGGACCCCAAGTGACTGTGAGACGTCTGGCAACTCATGGACATCGTTGTAGGCCCATTTTCGTTCAGATAGCAAGGCAGGTGGTCAAAATGAAGCCAGCTGACTTGAGACTGCCATCTCGTGCTTGGAAGGTATGGGGATAACATGTAAAATTGCATTTAATGCATGAGAAATGTTAAAGATTTTTTCGTCATGAAAAGGTAGCTGCAAGCAAGCAGATCAACACAGGGAACTGGCATCAGTCATGTGCTCTTGCCGCTCTATGCTTCATCATCACCTGAGATCCTTACCAGGCAGGGCTTCCACTAATTTTCATCCCCTTTCAGCCTGCACTCTTCAGAAGTCACTATTTGTATACTCAGTCACCAGTAGCCTTAAAGAAGTTACCTATTTTCCCACTCGTTAACCTCCATTTAGTTATGTTAATGAATTACGTGCCTGATCTTTGATTATTTGTGATGGTTTGTGATCATGGATTTACAGGATCAGTAATGCATAACAATATGTATTTCTAAATTTGCTCTTGAGATAAAAGATTCTTTTAAATATTCAATGTTATAGTTTAGTTAATAATCATTTTCCCTTCATGATCATGACTAACACTAATTTTATTTGTAGTCCCTGTCTTTATAGATGCACTTATTCATGTTAAGGAAGTGAATCACAGGCTGTGCATTGCAATTGGCTGGATCAGGAAGCTTGATTTTCATTAAGAACTTGTATCTAGTATTAATGTTTGTGTGTGGCAACTGATTTTTATGAAGTGACGTTGGCCAGCGGAGTATGCATGATGCATCTTTTATTGTTGCCATGGCAACAATAAAGGATTTCCCTCCCTTTCTGCTCATTAATTCTGATGTAATTTTTATTCTCATGTAGGTTAAACTACTAGGAGAAGGGGCAGATGATGCTGGTGGAGTATTTGATGATACGATAACTGAAATGTGCCAAGAGCTGACATCGGGATTAGTTCCTTTGTTGGTTCCCACACCAAATGCTCTGAATGACACAGGGTACAATAGGGATCGTTTCATGCTCAACCCTCAGCTGTGCTCACCACAGCACATATCATGGTTCAAGTTTTTAGGTATGTAGATTTAACGTAAGCATCACAAATTTAAAAAATAAATCATTATTAAAAAACCTTTCGGTTGCCATGGTTCTAAACAATTTTGGAATTGTCATTTGTGGAAGTTGAAATGAAATGCTTGTATGGTGCTGAAACTATGAATTTTTTAATGAAAAATTTGAAATTGCGTGAATGGAGATGAGTGTTGTAAATTTAAAATGTGAGTATATGCAGTTCTATTTGAACTTCTAACCTGAAACCCTGAAACTCTAACCTGATCTAACTTGAAATACATGCTCCTGAATTTTTTGCAAGGCCTTTGTCCCTCTCAATAATGGATACCTCCCAATATTGTTCTTCTTTAAACCCTTTCCCCATGAATAATTTATCCATTTTTCCCATATTTGTCCGAATTAAAATTAATTATTTTTCTCTTTCTTTATTAAGTTTGTTGCTATTTAAAAACATTTATTTACAGATACATTTTAACTCTTTTTATTCATATTATATGTTTGTTAGTTTGTATCAATGCACTAAAATACATGAATAATACATTTATAAGCAAGCATACTAGAAAAATTTTAAGATGAAAAAAATCTTTATCATATATTGCTCAACATTCGAGTAGAACACGTTAAAGGTGATTTTGGGCTTCCCTAAAACATGAGTGGAAAGGGTTAATTCCCCATGATATTTTGTGTAATAAATAATATATAAATATCATAATTATAGCTGCAATACTAACATATTGTGCTTAACTCATTTCTAAATCCATCTCTGTTTGGGATGATGACCTTTTTCTTTTCAGATAATGTGGTTTATGGTTCTTGATAGCACAAGAACTAAGTACAGTGTCTCTCCTAAAAAAGTAAATTATTTTCCAGGTATCCTCTTTGGTGTTGCTATTAGAACTAAAAAGCCATTAGCCTTCCCGCTTGCCCCTTTGGTTTGGAAATTGCTTGTTGGTGAGCCTGTTTCTATTGACGATTTGGAAGAGGTTGATATACTCTATGCACAATCCCTGCGTGGAATTAGAGATATCCACTTATCTGGTGTGACTGAAGCTACATTCCACGAGGTAAGTTGATTCATTGTTGTTAAATTGTCATGAAAAATGAAAATTATTTCAAGAAAGTGCAGTTCAAGATAGTTGTAAATTCACAATGTCATCACTATAAAGGTCATCCCATTGGACTGTTTTGAGGGAGCAAGCATAACTGGTAGAATTGTTCCAATAGTTCCTGGAGGAAAAAGCATTCCATTGTCCTTCCATAACAGATTGGAATATGTGGAGCAGGCAATTCATTTTCGCCTTCATGAAATTGATTTTCAAGTAAGTATGAAATTTATCTAAATCTATTTAATCTACCTGAAGCATTCTGTAGAAATCTGAAGAAGGCAGGAAAAGTGGATGCAGAGGAATTTTTGGTAAGCG
>LYUA01002659.1:204211-234526 GCA_002093875.1 Calopteryx splendens
TAATCTTTACAGGTAGATCTTGAATCCAATTTAAACAATCTGGCATTTTGATTCTGACCTAGATTATGTGTACTGATACCTATGTAAACATATTAAATTTTGTATAACATTTTTAAATATGATTTTCTAAATTTCAAATTTTGAATATGATAACATGTTGATTATTGTCTATTGTGGTTGTTACCATTAAAAGACAAATAAATGTATTAGTAATATATTTCCTCTCCCCATCTATTATTTTAGGTTTTCTAACTTCTCTGTCCTCATCATCACCTTAACATTCTAAGCCCCAATTCTAGCAGTTGCATTTCTCTTCTGAGTGTTCTTTTCTGCTGCTTTCGATTCGGCTGTGTAAGGGTTTTTTGCAGTGGCAACCATGGAAGCCCTTGCCTCCCCCGAAGCTGGGCATGACACCCTCCCCTGTAGGCTGGGTCCCATAGTTGTTGCCGGGATTCATTTCAATATTTGTGTCCCATATGTGTGCTTGGGAAAAATTATTGAGTTGGTTGGTACCATACCAAGTTGATTTCCTTTTTCTCTCCTCAGTAGTGTTTTTAACGTGACACCATCACTTAAATAGCCACCCCTCTGGGGTCAAATGCCTTTGCAGCTGCATCACTGAGGAACAGATGCTGAGTGGACTACCTTTTGTCAGTCTCCTATGCTTCAACCTTTCTGGCATCAGGAGCAATTTTCATGTTCCTGCCAGTTTTGCTCTAGGGGTCATCAGAACACACAAGCCCTCCCACCATATCAAGGTTATAGTCCTGGTACAATCTATTAACTCTGCTGTCATATATTTTACTCTTTGTCAGAAAACTTCATATCTACCCCATAAACAACAATCTCCCTTCACACCACACACGCATCATCTTAAAATACACATAAAAAGTACCACCTCTCACTCTCACAATAAGGACCTCATCATGCAGCATCTCTAATCTTTAAAAACCTTCCCTCAAACAAAATCGATACCATCCATTCCCATGTTCAAAAATGGGCTAAAAGGATTTTTAATTAGTAGAGTGTGAATTTCTTAATTTCAGAAATAAATATTGTGAGAATGTTTATTTAAGTGCTACTTTCTTCATATTAGTCAAAATAGTGTACCTAAACTGTTTTATTTGAGCAGGTAGAACATTGTAGCTATTTAGGTAGTGTTTTGGGCGAAGGTGGGCAATATGATAAGGATATTAGAAGAAGAATCACATTAGGTAAGGAAGCTTCTACAAAGAGGAGAAAATTGATAATAAGTGTCTTTGGCAAGGATATAAAGAAAAGACTGGTGAAGACATTCATATGGAGTGTAATTTTGCATGCCTGAAAACTTAATCGTTGAGGCAAGATGAAAAGTATAAGATGGAGGCTATAGAGATGTAGGTGTGTAAAAGGATGGAAAAGGTAAAATGGATGGAAAGAACAATGAACAGAGGTCATGCGCATGGTGGGGAGGAGAGAAATCCAAAGAAGGCAGGAAAATTAGATGCAGCGTATACTGAGTTGGGATGGATTGTTGAAGACAATGATAGAAGGGAGAATTATGGGTAAGTGTGGTAGGGGCAAGAAAAGATTGGGCATGTTGGATGGAATGAAGTGTGGTAGAAAATATGTGGAAGGTAGGTTTATTGTAGGGTTGTGGTGTGCCCATCAGAAACCTACTCTAGCCAGTAGATTACCAAATTAAAAGAAATACTATTTTATACTGTCATTGTAATATCACATATCATATGATTTCTATGCTACAATTATCTAACCTATGGAAATAAAGCTATATTATTATCACTATTGGCAAAAGTGTGGAAACTTCATGGATTGTTTGTTTAGCTGTATTAATACATTAGGTAAATAAGGATAAAAATAAGACAGGGTAAAACTTTGGGTCTAATGCTGGAGTTAAACTGTTCGATTATTTACAGATATTGATACCTAAATTTATAACAACAGAAGAGGAGGTAGGGTGGGAAACTCTTGATAGGTTTAGAATGGGAGAATGTGGATTGGTTGGTATCAACTTAAGGCTTAAAAAAGAGGCACATTTATATTTTATGTTAGACTTGTATTTATTTATGTTTTACTTTTTTCAATGTCATTTATCATGTCCATACCAATAAATATATTATTATTATTATGATTATTAATGAGTGTTTTATGATCCTGAATTTATCTGGTCTTTTGAATATAGAGTGGCCTCTATATTTGACAGTCAGGGGAATCAGAACTGTGTACCCTAAGATTTTATGTTTCATACTTAGTATTATAATTTTGATGCAGTGATAATTTAAATACATGGTGAAATGATTTATATTTAATTGATTTTCAATTGTAGGTACAGGGAATTGGATGAAAGCCATCTTTTGGTTCAGTGGCTCTGGAATATATTGGAGAGTTTTACCAATGCAGAAAGAGTCCTTTTTATGAGATTTGTTTCTGGACGTTCAAGATTACCTGCCAATTTAGCCGATCTGTCTCAGCGTTTCCAGGTATAGAGTCTTATTAAAATTCAATGATTGACAAGACTCTGATATGAATTTTCTCATCTCTATTTTTCTTTTACTTATCTAGGTAATGAAAGTAGACCGCACTCCTGATGGTTTACCAACTGCGCAAACTTGCTTTTTTCAACTAAGGCTTCCACCTTATACTAGTCAGGTGGGTACTTGATCAAATGGTGGTAACGTGACTTTTCATTGGAAATTAATGTTACAATTCTAGAAGAGTAGAATTTACCATTCTATTTCATTGTTAATACATTTCAGGAAGTAATGGCCGAGAGGTTACGTTACGCTATCAATAATTGCCGCTCCATTGATATGGACAACTATATGCTAGCTCGAAATACCGACATTGAGCAAGGATCTGATGACGAATATCAATAAAATTTATAATATTGAAACAAAATATGTAAATAAATGCTGTTAATATTGACCATTATTGTTTTTGTTTATATGCATTGTTTATTTCCGTATGCATGCAACAAAATGATAAAGCTTTAATGAAAAAAAAAGAAGAAATATAGGTAAATTTATATATTTCCACAGATTTTATTTTCAAATTACTGATTCAAATTTTGTCACTTTCAAGGTAAGAGGTAAGTGTTTCATGATATTTTTGGAGTATTGGTGTTGGAAGGGGTGGAGGATAAGGAGTCGAATGGAGCAGGGTTCGGAATTATGAGGGTGGGAAAGTAGAAGTACACTTAAGTGCTGAAATGAGGTCATCATAAGTTATTTAATTTAAAGAATGCGACTGTAGCCCTCCAATATTTTCTCTAATGCTTACTCTCTTGTGGCATAATAGCACTTCCATCTTATGTCCCTCTTTACTTATCTACGTAAAATTCATCAACTCAATGTGGCTTATATAAAGTATTTACAATACTGTGGTCACTGGGAAAATGAAAACCATCATCATAAAATGATCATGGATCGTTCCCTCCTTATATGTTGCCAACAAATCCATTATATTTCAATGTCCTAAGTCATCTATCTTCTTATAGTGCTCTTTATTGCACATTCTCTTCTTGAGTCTTCCTTTTATCTTAATATGTTAATCTGATATCCAGATCTAGGTTTTGAAGACTTCCATTTTTTTCTAGCTTGCTTTTCCAATAATCCACATCTTTGATCCATGTTGAGTGACGCTCCACGAATTCTTTCACAGAGAAATTGCTTCTTAGCTTGGAAGCATATCTTCTTCATGCATAGTAGTCACCTCTTCATGGTAAATGCATCCCTTGCTTGAAATGTTCTCTCGTTAAACTCCTTAGGTTCTTGCATCGTATGTGTTTGATACTTTCAAGGATGGTGAATGATTCCTGTAATTCCAATTTCTTTACATAAAATGTACTGCCTGCCTACAGCTTCCCCTCTGCTGCCTAATGGTAGGTATTTTGGTTTTATTTTTTTGTCATGTTATATCCTTGAAGGGGTGCAGTAGTCCCTTGGGTAGAGCACTTAGCTAATAAATTTGGATACTAACCAGAGGGCTCATGTTGAATTCCGGGTGACACCTCTGGGCACCCTCAGCTTCACCCAAACTACCATTTTTCGGGTACCAGGTCATCCTCGGAAATCACAGCCGGCACAGGGAAAGGAGCTGGCCCCCCTCCCCTGATGTGTGAATTTCACATTCTGTTGGACTTATTATTGGGTGAGCTCCTACCTTCACCTACCAAATAAATCTTTGTGTTGGTTACTGTGATTTTTTGATATCCCTGAAATACATAACCCATTTTGCTCAAGGATACCCGCAAGTCTTTTTATTGTAATGTTATTCAAAATAAGTCATAGTAATGCTTTTCCTTACAAAACTTTTTCTCTTTCTTTTAAATGTCAGAATTTCTTTAACTGCAGGACACAGTCATAGCCTGATTTCTCAGTGCAGGTTGACTCTATCACCACATTCATAAATTTGTCTTCTGCAATAATGCAAAACCCTTAAACTGAAAAAATCACAGTTGGTTCTTGCACTTAAATTGATGGTAAAGAGATGTTGTGCTTAATGACTTTATTTTCTAGATTCAGTCCCCTTATTTATAAATATATATATATATATATATATACTATATATATATTATAATATATATATATATAGATATCCTAAACCATTTGGCTATGTGGATGCATCTTCAATATGATCTGCCTCAAAAAGGCACCCTATTCCTTCAGAGAAAAACCTCCCCAAATGTGACAAGGGTTAGGTGGTAGAAAACATTCTGAAGTCTCAAACTCTCCAAAAAATAAAGACTTCACTTTTTATAAAAGGCTACCCACCCTTCAACCGTTTGGCAACCTAACTCACCTTGCGACTAAGTCTCATAATTTTCTGTAATTTGTGATTCAAATACTGCATTGCATACGTTCCACAAGTTTGCGATAAAGTAAAATCACTAATTTTATTTGGCCTTGAATGCGTTGTCAAATAAATAGCTAAGAGTTTCTTAAATTGAATGCAGATGTAACATACGAGAAAGAAACCTGATAAAACATAGTTTAACTTAAAATAGCATAAGTACGACTTTCTTTCAGGGTGTCTATGTAATGTGAATATCAAGCATATTTGCCAAACGCCACAATGCAACATTGCTTGAACATTAACGGATATTGGCTGAAAGATGATTTCGAAGTGTTCAAGAATGATTGAACTTACATGATTACGAAGTAAGATGTGAAGGAGTAGCATTAAATATTTGAGCCAAAATATTCAACGAAAACTATTTTTCTTGAGCAATATGCCTTGTTTGAGATTTCAGTGTCTTTTCGTCTAATCCAAGAAAAAAATTCTTTTTGGGATCGACAAATGTTATGATAAAACACGAATCGCATTAGAGAGTAAAATCGGCTTTAGAACGCATTAGTTTTTGTCGATAGTGGATAGTGAGAAGCTAAACATTTGATAAGTTGTTATTTTTCTCGAGCATTTTCAAGTAATACGATAAGTGTGTCCTATTTTTTCGCACGATTGTCGGGTATTTCTCCCTTCTTAAAAATCTTAATAGCTGCGTGAGTAGTGGTATTTTGTTGGTTCGTCGTCATGCTCTCCGTGTATCACAAGGTCACACTCATCACATTCAAACTTTTTTCACTCTCCTTTCGCCGAAACCCTTGAATCATAATTGTGTGGTGAAAACTCCAATGTGAACGTAATAGATTTCCGGGAATGAGAAAATAAGTTTCAAGATTACTTTTAATCTGAAGGAAGCCGAGAGGGTGAATGTTATCGCTTGAGCCCAGATTAAAATTTGATTATTGTAAAAGGTTAGGATTGAATTAACTCGCAATGGGAGACGTAAAAATAAAAAAAATCAACATTTTTCGTGTAACTTTCAATTGCCCACAATTTGCCATAAAGTCGTTGCTGTTACTTTATTACAATTAAATACTGCGCCAAATTAATACCAATTAATCGTATATAATCATTAATATTAAAATATCACTTCGGTACGCAAAACTGAGGTGAATTCAGGAAACATGACCATGAAGAACTAATGAAATGAAACATCCAAAGAAAGATAGATAATTACAGTACATATTAAAATTATCTGGCTTTGTTGCAGATACATTAGTATTTCATTATAATGACGTCATTTACTTGCACCCATGTAAGACAATGTGCATTTTATACGAGCACCATATGGCAGAAAGGATTCTCTGGTAATAGTATTCTATTTGTGAGAAACGGCTAAAGCTTTATATTTAGTGGATACATTTAATTACCACTCCAACCGGAAAGAAATAATATAACTTTAAATGCGTGGGATAATATCCCTCTGACTTTCGCATTTAGCTACGCTTCTTTATTTTTTATCTGCATCTGAGCATGCGCAATCACACCAAATTGTGGTAACTGTTCATTCAATGATGGAAGTTATGTTTGTACAGAAACTGGGAAAACGTAACTAATATGTTGTGCTTATTGTTTTTTTCGTGTAATATCTTGATTCTGTAACATAATAGTATATTCATCGATCAATGAAATCGCTGCGGAATGAAGTTACTTCTAAGTAAGTGGATTTTCATGTTATTTGAGTGAGGTATGTCAGTGCGACACTTATGTTTTTGACAGTTTTTGTCAACACCTTCGTCAATTTGTTAAAATTAGGGTGTATTTACCGAAAAAAGTTAATGTGCAAAATTTAGCGGAGGAGTGCCTCCCGTTTTAGATGATTTCAATAACTGCCTTTTAATCTTGTGATACAGTGACAACGTGCATGTGACCCCAATATGACATTTGTTGTCTTCTACGCATGCATAGTGAACAGCCGCAAAAAACAGTGCTTATGTAACTGTTTTATGTGAAAACATGTAACATGGAGCCATAGTGCAGTATTGTTTATGGTTATCAACAGTTGAACCGTCGTTGTTGATACATTTTATTTAGTCAAAACAACTTTTCTTTTCAGTGTTGCCTGGTGTGCCATAAGGACATTATTTAAATGAACGACGAGTAGTCTCTACTGATTTATAAATATTAAGTTAGGAATCTTGTTAAGGGTATAATGTGCAATCAAAACAACTATACCATGAGTTCTCAACCAAAGAAAGGTGCTTTTAGTTATTCAGAAATGATCACTGTATTCTAGCATTCGCCAACCATGGCTGAAAACAACCGATATATAGTTCAGGTGTTTGTAGGAGCATTATCTCAACACTATGAAGCGTTGTCAGTTGAAGCTAGCAAGCAGACATCATCTGAAGAAATAGTTTGTTGTATTGTGGATCGTCTTTCGTTAACAAATCCATCCAATTACGAATTGGCTGAAGTCATTGGTAACTCTGTTGGGCAGGAATGTAAAGAAAGGAGAGTAGGTCCGGTAGAATGCCCGGTAGCATTAATGTTGTTGTGGCCCAAGGTTTGTTCCACATCTGGTACCGATGATGGCGACCAGCAAGAGTATAGGTTTTATTTACGAGAAAAGCTTTCGGATTCCCTTTGGACTGATAGTTTTTCGTTAGACCCTCAACTTATTCGTGATTATTTCTACCGGTTTTTGTATCAGCCCAAGGATAAAGAATATCCTGATTTATGTCAACTCCCAGATCTCAATGAACAAACTCTACTGGACAATTTAAGGGCACGTTTCTGTGCCAGCCATATTTATACATATGTAGGGTCAATATTAATTGCTGTCAATCCTTTCAAGTTCTACCCAATATACAATCCCAAGTATGTTAAACTGTATCAAAGTAGACGCCTAGGAGAGCTCCCTCCTCACATATTCGCCATAGCCGACGCTGCTTATCATAGCATGCTAAAGGACAAGTGCAATCAATGTATTGTGATTAGTGGAGAAAGCGGCAGTGGCAAAACTGAGAGCACAAATTTCCTACTGCATCACCTGACAGCCCTGAGTCAGAAGGGTCGGCACGGTAGTGGAGTAGAGCAGACAATATTGAGCGCCGGACCTGTATTAGAGGTAACTTACTTTTTGAATTATTAACTTTGCTTTGTTCCTATTTATATCTGAGATAGCTTGCGATTGTGATGTATCTTTAATGTTTGTTATCTCTTTCTTAGGCTTTTGGGAATGCAAAAACTGCTCACAACAACAATTCAAGCAGATTTGGCAAATTTATTCAAGTGAATTACAAAGAAAATGGGATGGTTCATGGGTAAGCTCATTGAAACAATTTGATTACTAAATTAGGTACTTAATTTCTCAGTTGTCATCACTAAAAAGGTGTGGTTGATTTCCAGATTCCTCGCCTAAATACACTAAATTTTCATTATATATATATATCAAAATTTAGCATTTTGTTTTTATTAAGTTATAGTGAAAGAGATTTTATATTTTTCCTTTAAATCCACTTGGCAGTCAGTAGTCCGGATTGTAAGAAAACTACATCTATGTTCTTAAATTTTAGTTTTAGAACTTATCTACTATTAGAACATTTAGTAAAAATGTCCAGTTGGTGATAAAAGTATGTGGCACATATTATGCATGTTACATTTTATGGTTTACATTTTGGAAAAAGTGTAGTTACAATACCTCATTCCATTGTGAAATGTGTAAGTTTGAATATGGAGTACTAGCAAAAATTTTATTCTAGTTTTATGTTTGTGCTTGAACTTTAATGGTTATCAATCTTAAGAATATTAGTCTATCCAAGAATAACTGGCATTTCTTGTACCAAATATCTCCATACTGATTTTGTGAGTAATATCATTTTGAATATGTGCATCGGTTATCTTCCATGCATGGTTTCGTTTGTCCCTGAAATCCAGGAATATGCAGACATTTCTTAAAGGTGCAAGATTTTTATGAGAATGTGTAGTTTAATCTGGGAAAATTCCCCTCAAGATTAGTGTTGATGTTACTTAGTACTTGTACATGGTGTTCAATATCATATTTTCTTTTGCATTAGTCACAAAGAGTGATGAACACTTTATCAGACTGATGGCTCCTTGACTGATCTTTTTCTCTCTGTAGTTATGAAATAATGCTGGTACCCTTTGGATATATAATATTTGACATGTTACATGCAGTCTGTAGTTGCTATTTTTGAAGAAAGAGCTCAGAGAGGGAGAGAGATGTCAGTAGAGAGGCCATACACATTTCCGGGAGACTGCAAAAAAATCAAGCTAATGCAGTGTAGTGCTCTGGCTCCTTATTTATGTTATTTTTTTAACTTGTGTGTTGCAACTTTTACCATAACTTTAGGAAAACAAATAGTTCGCATTTATCCTCATCCGTAGTAAGAGGAATGAAACTTAAAGTAAAAACCTAAAAACCTTGGTTAACCAGGTAGACATCTGAACTGACATGATTACTAACATCTGAAGAGACTAGAGCAATTGGGCAAGTCCGAATCAGGCTTAACCTGTACAAAATAATAACCTGAGTCAACTAGGTGTAGTTAATCTTGACTTTGAGTGAATATTACAAAATATTCATGGGCAAAACTCTGTTACCCAGCATGTACTCATTCCTTTGTGCGAGAATGCTTAAAAACCATTTCTGTGTCAACCAAAGGCACAATAGATTGATTTTCTATCAGCTTGTTCCGATTGCAAACTATAATTGTTTGAGATTTGAACTTTGGGAACAAAAAATTGAGAAGCTTGAAAATGTGGATACGTTCAGTACCTGTCCAATGTTTATATTGATTTTCCAGTATTTGAATATTATCAGCCTCTGAGGTAGGTCCCAATACCAGTATCTCATATAATTATGGCACAAGAACATTTTTTATAAAACTCTAAAATTAGAATAAAATGTGGTTTGATAATTGATGACTAACAGTGGCCAAGTTGCAGAGGAAATATCTGTCATGAGAAACTTTCATCAGATTTTTACTCTTTTCTATACTTAACCGCTCAGTATTAATTAATATTTATTTTAGCTTTTTATTTTGCCCAGTTATTCTGCTCAAGGAAACAATCAGTGTTATATTATTCTCAAATTTATTTTCATTTGAACGGGCAGAAGTGCATGTGATGAGGGTAATGGGTAAATATCTTTGAATTGGTGGTGTGCTGATAGAGGTTATGAATGTATATTCAGTTCCTCAAGAAGCATAATGTATTCCTCTGTAAATAAACATTAATTTTTATTCCAGTGCTGTTGTTCAGAAATATTTATTGGAAAAGTCACGCATTTGCTCTCAAGGGAGGAATGAGAGGAATTACCACGTCTTCTATTACTTACTTGCTGGGGCATCTGATGCTGAGAAGCAAGCCTTGCATTTACAGAGATCTGAAGATTATCATTATTTAAGTAGGGTAGGTGTTCCTTTTTGTTTGATGAATAGGGCTTTCAAGTAATTTTAATCTTATATAATTTGTCATGTTACTAATGAATTACTATGGCTACAAAGGCCGAGGAGGCTTTTATTTAAATATTTCATTTTGTATTTAGTTTTTGTGATATAATGATTGAATTAAATTTTAGAGTGGATGCTATGTTTTGGACAATGTGGACGAAAAGTATGAATTCTCAAGGCTGAAGCAGTCAATGGAAATGGTTGGTTTTACTGCAGAAAAACAAAGGAGATTATTTGCAGTTCTGTCAGCAGTTCTCCTACTAGGTGAGCAGGGCTCCTGTCTTCCAATATTAAATGTTTAAATTTGAAAACCTTGTATAATATGAAGGTTAATGGGATTTTTTACTCATCTGGCTACAGTGTGAATACATTTCAGTATAACCTGTTGAAATGTCAGTAAATGTGGACAAGTAAGTCAGTGAAAAATTTGTTGTCTGAATTTGAAAAGTAATACAGTATTTTGATATATTACAGGCTTATTTTGTGAAGAAATGCCATACATTTGGTTAAGTAGATGATAATGTTTTAAAGGTGTCTTAGGGGTTGCTTTTACTTTAGGTCTTTGCAGGGCATTGAAGATGAACAATAGATTTTAATGTGCCTATACCCTTATACAGTTGATCTTCCAAATTTGTAGGGATTGACTGTGGGTTTGGATTTATAAATTTTGAAATTTTAGGAAAAATAAGTAGACCACAGCTTGGGAAACAGTATTAGATATTCATTTTATGTACTTAATATTATTGACTTTATTTGGAGATTTTCTCATAATGTTTTAAGATAAATATAACAAATGATTGTGTATCACAACTTAAATTAAAATGTTCAACAAATAATTTATTAGTAGGAATTGGGCAGTTCATACTTATGTCACTTTTTTATTATGACAACGTATTCATCTTATGTTTCACTATCATGGGTGCCACTTATGGAACACATGATTCCTTGAACTTTATGTGAATGATGTGGTGAAAAATCTCATTGGAGGAGGGAATTTCTTTTGTTTACATTTCCATATCATTGCATAAATTGTCTATACCCGCAATGGTGCATGCTTACAATCTAGGTTTTTATTATGAATTTGTAAATTACAGGTAATGTTGAATTCCAACCAAGGAAGTCAGCTTATCACCATGATGAATCTGTTGGAGTACGGAATCCAGAGGTGGTTCTCTTGATATCTGAGCTGTTGAGGGTGAGGCAGGAGACCCTGTTGGCTGCTCTCACAGCCAAACGAGCACGTGCATCTGGAGAAACCCTCATTATAAATTACAGATTGCCAGAGGTGAGTCTGGCGTTCATTTCTGTTACTGCTCAGTATGATTATTTGCTATGACAATATTTATAGGGCTCAATAGGAGAAAAGGCATGAAAGTTTGCGAGTCTTAGCTCCTTATTCATAGTCATAGACTTAACTTTTACTTGAGAACTTGGGCGAATCCGTATTCATAGTTGAAAGCTTAACAATGACTTGTTTCAATGATTAAATTTGATTAGAGTGTTTCCCAAGACCGCGGGGTAGCAGACTCGAGCTGAACTCAAGCGAAGCAATATGGCTACATTCTGCTTTCATTACTTTGATTCCTTAAATTAATAAAAAAATGTCTTGACATTGGCTTTTAAAGCTTGTAATATACCATTTCCACTATTTAAATAAAAACTCAAGAATGTAAGTTATTGGTTATAATAGAGTAAATAGACAATAATTTGACTCATTTATTAACAGATTAATAGGTTGCATATCATTTCCAATTCACATGATAAGAAGCTTACCACGCAAGCTGAAGTCCTTGAAAATTTTCATCTGCTATTGTCGGATTACATTTGAATGCACATATGGAAGATTTGAAAGTATGTGGGAATTCATTTTTAGCTTATCACATGTTTATGGGATAGTCATCTAAGTTCCCTTTCTTCAGCTCTTCTTCTTCTACTATCTTAATGCAAGTATTAAGTAAAGAAGATGATCTTGTTATTGTATTATTTATTGTGGTAATGATGTGCCCTGCAAGATGAGTGACATTGTTTGTAGAGTAATAAGTAGTTATTACTAATGATCAGTCCAGTCTATAGCAAATAGTTTTATACAGACTGAATAATGAACAATACGCTGGAAAGAATTGAATTCATTTATACAGACATTAATACTGTGCGACTGAGAATGTAAGTGGCTACTTCAAGCTTCTATTTACCATTGACAGCACCTATGTTTTCATTAGTAAATTTGAAATTTATTTGTTGTGCCAACACATAATTAAGCCCAAATGGACTTTTGTAAGTAATAGCCCAAAAAATAACTCCAAACACATAATTCTTCGAAGCCATTGCTATTCAGTGCCTTACGTTTTCACAAGCCTTTTGCACTGCCTCCGTCATTTAAGAAAATGAACACCTACTAGCTCATAATTATCATACCCCTAATATGATAATGAGCAACCAGAGGACTAAAAGAATATTTCATGAGTATAATGTTACATTAGTAAAGAAAGTAGGATTTTTGTTGAGTAAGATCATGATTCTTATTGAAATGAAACCATGACAGTGAAAATGGTATTGTGATTATATTTCATTTTCAAGAACTGTGAACATGTTCATTAAATAAAATTTAAAGTGAATCTGTAATAGTTACGTAGTATGCTGGTGTTTTTTTCACAAAAAGCAAAGAATATAAGATGGACTGATAAATCTTTATGTATTTTCAAGAAGTAATTGATTGGCATCACAGGTTGTTACATGTTATTTAAGGCTCTTTTCTATATTTGGCTGCACTTGTTAATGGCTAATTCAAAATCCCACAGCTTTAAATGGATAAAATGATGAAAAATAATTGTGGATAACTTTTTTATTTGGTTTTAGTGTGTATTTGATAGTAATACATCTAAAGAAAAGAAATTAAAATGTTATGTAGTTGTTGAGGCAAGGTGGCTATATCATAGGTTGAAGGTTTTCTAAATGTGGGTGTTGAGAAGGGTGGGGAAAGCGAAATGAATGGATAGGAAAACAAAAAAAGAAGTTTTAGGCATGGAAGGGGAAGAATTGTTAAGTGAGGTGAAGGTAGGAAGAGATAGGCATTTTGGACAAGATGAAGGGTGGTAGGAAATATGCAGAATTGAAGAATGGATTATTGCTGTGTGGGTTTTGAGTTGTCAGTTTCATATATCCGACAGAAACCTATCCCAACTGGTAGGTAACCATTAAAATAAAATAACCTTAATGTCCCTTAAAGTTCCCTCTACCTGTCATACATAATAAGGAAAAACCAGTAACTGTGATGCAAGTACAAAGTTCCATGTGTCTGGGGTAAATGTGGATAGATGGAAACTCGCAAAACATGAATTAGAAAAGCAGAAGTGTGGGAGCCTTAGAATCTACCAGGAACTCATTCAGTGATCCAAAATCATGTTGATTCCATACTGTAGAAGAAGAAGTAGTAAAGTTTGTGCTTACTGAGAGGGAGAATGGTTGATAATACATATGCAAGCGACTGAAAATAGTGTTGTTTCATTGCAGGCAATAGCGGCGAGAGATGCTATGGCCAAGTGTTTGTATGGGGCTTTGTTTGATTGGATAGTCCTTCAAGTTAATCATGCATTATTTTCCAAGAAAGATACCCTTCGAGATCATCAGGGAAATTCAATAGGTGTCCTTGACATTTTTGGGTTTGAAGATTTTGGGAAATGCAATAGGTAAGTTAAATGATGTAAATTGTTAACTTATCTTCAGTTATATAAGAGTATGTGCGCTGTGGCATGCATTGATTCATTATCATCTGAATGTGTGGTAATATTTGAAGTAAGTAATTTATTTGTTACTACTAAGGTTTACAAATTTGTGAGTTTTTGTGATAAATACATGTTAAAATCAGTAACTTAAAGATAATTTGTTGTTCCACAATTAAAAAAATGTCTTTGTGATCATTGTCCATTTTCTTGGATTATTTGCGAAACTGTTATAAAGTATGCAAAATTAATAAAAAAATTATATTGATTATTTTTTAATTTATAGATGTCATGAAAAAGTTCTTTCAGAAATGCTCCTTATTAACCAAATTCAATCTCTCTGTATGTACCAGTATAAACAATGCCTGGATTTTTATTGCCACCAATTTAACTGACGGAGAAGTTACAAAAATCTCAGAAAAACTCACATTCTGCTTAGAACTAGATATCTTAATGTACACATCATTTAATACAGTAAATAGGTTAATGTTGGTACAATGTTTATTTTTATGCTTGAGTAACTTAAATGGAAATTTAAAATCACAATACTTCTTTACAGTTTTGAACAATTTTGCATCAATTATGCAAATGAACACTTGCAGTATTATTTCAACCAGCATGTTTTTAAGTATGAACAAGAGGAATACAGGAAGGAAGGTATAAGGTGGAAAAATATTGACTTTATGGACAACACAGGGTGTCTTCAGTTAATCGAGGGGAAACCAAGCGGATTGCTATGCATTTTGGATGATCAGTGCAAGTGAGTTACCTTTCAGTTTTAGAGGTGGTGTGTGTTTGATGTTTTGCCTCTCAGTAATTTTATAGATATTAATCCTGGTTTTCTTGTCTGAAGTATCCATGGAATTAGATTAACTGTCAATTGTTGAAATCCAATATATATATGCACCTTGTAAATCACTTATTCAACAATTGGTTTAAAAAAAATCTCAAAAACGATAATCTTTAATTTTAAGCAGCAAAATTGTGTTTGCACACGTTTTGAGGGTATGAGAACAGTTTTGGATGAGTAGGTAAATGAAAAAAAAAGTCTTGGCTGATGCTCCAGGGTTGTGATAATGACTAAAAACCAATTACGTGATATTGTCAACAAATCGGTCAGATTACAGAAAAATCTTCAAAATAAACATTAATTTACAATTTCCATATAGCACTTAAGTGATTATAAAAAAATATTGGTTTAATGAGATGAAGGATTTCCACAGAATAATATTTTCCGAGAGTTGCTTATGAAAGGGTTCTTGTTTGTCTCTCAAATGTATCTGTTGAATGTTCAAGGATGCCCATATCACCGACCTCCAAGGTGAGTTGAGGGACCTCCAAGGGAAGGTTGAGGGTGGTATTATGTTATGAATAGAGAATAGGTTTTTAAACATTTTCTTTGCTATTAGTTGTTTTTTTTTTCTATTATATTCTGAAAAAGAGCAGTTTTTTGAAAAAATGTCTAACCTGTAAATGTCCTCAAAAATGTTTTGATTAGAGGTTAGTGATGTACAAATGTGTTGATTGTGATTAATTTTTGAGTAACTAGTGTCATAGTTATCCTGGTTTTGGCCATGGTGATACTGCCTGGTGTCATATATTACTGCTGGGCACAAAACTGGTAATTAGCAAAAATATTAAAAAAGGTTGCTAATACTTCGAGCATTGATTATTGAGAATATTGTGTGTATCATATTCCATTTTTAGCACAAAATATAATTTATTGGACAAAAATAATTATTAATTGAAATGGGATTATGTAGTAATCTTACATTTACTCCTGTCTGACTCCTATGCATGTGTCCCTTGGATTTCAGGGGATTCTTGAACATCTCCAAGTAGGGTCCATTAAGGCTGACTTGTAAAAATAAATTTCCCTGTAGAACTTCTCATGCATCGCAATGTTTTTACTTCAATGTGTTCAGCTATTGGGAATGCATAGTATGTATTCCCAGTAACTGAATTCCCCTAGTATAGTATTCATAGCACATCTGATCCCTTTGAGAGTTGGGTCAGAGGGACTCCATAGTCATACTTTCTCCTAGGTAGGCTTCTCACAATCTTCACTATAGTCACTAGGTCCAACAGCATTGCCAAATTGTATGATTTCGACTGCAGTTCCATCAAATGGAGCTGTTGGGGGCTGGAAATTATCTCATGGCTCCGGATGAGTTTGTAACACACTTTTAATGAAATAAGTGACTTATAAATTGCCCTAGTCTTTGTAATGCCTGACAATGACTTAATTATAATAATATTATAAATAAAATTATTTCATGCAAAATGGTATGTTAAAAGTACAGCACATTCAATTTCCCTTTAGTTCATTGGGTTGGTTGGATTATTTTGAGTTAAGTGGGTTAAAACTAATGAGGTTTTATCCTAGAAATTGTGTGATTATTGCAGGTTTCTTGGTTAACATTTCTTAGCTGGATACAATAGAACATGAGGTGTCAACTGACAAAAACTATATATAGGAATATCTGACTACAGTGAAAATTACGTTTCTATTTTGAAATGATGCATTAAAAGATTGACTTAAGTTATATTGTAATGGTTAAATAAATAAATTAATATAAGCATTAGCAATACACCAGGTTATAATGCAAGGCATCATTTTGCTTTCTTTTCTTGATCCCATGTTAGAGTTCACATTTAGGATATTGCCAGACTCTTGGCTTTTATTTTCAAGACCATTTGGTAGTCTTGATTAGCTATTTTCATGCTTAACCGGTAGTGTTACAGTAAACAGTGTAAAAAAATAGTGTCAAATTGTATTTTAATATTTTATTGATACGTACTTCATAATTATTTAAACCATCTAATTTTTAGTTTTCCTGGAGCCACCAGTGAAACATTGCTACAAAAGTTCAATTCTGTTCACAAAGAGAACAATTTCTATGAAGTACCTCAGAAAAGAGAAGCTGCATTTATAGTTCGACATTATGCTGGGAAGGTAAAATATCAGGTAAGATTAAAGACGATTTGTTAGGCTAGATGGGTGCTATGTTTTTTTTCTGTCATTATCTACAGATTAATGGCATATAACCTGTTACAGGTGGCTGAGGTGAGGGAGAAGAATTTAGATCTGATGAGGCAAGATATTGTGGGTGTCCTCAAAAATAGTAGTATGGCATTTGTCCGTGAGCTTGTGGGAGCAGATCCAGTGGCAGTATTTCGGTGGGCAATTGTTAGGGCATTTTTCCGGGCATATTTTGCATTTTTAGAAGCTGGAAGAAAACATAGACATGGGAGGGGTAAGTACCTACTTTAATGTCCTTCTTTTTGGCGTAATTGTCTGAGTTGTAATCAGTAACTAACATGATAATGCAAATGGCAATAAAATCATCAAATCAACCTTTTGGCTGAAGTCTTTGGTTTGGTTTTTGTTGTAATTTATCTATTCTGTGGAGTTCTGTGAAAATTATGGTAGAAGCCCAATTAACATCAATATATATTGAAGAACTTTCCACTGATTGGTAATTGTGTTGTGCATTCAATCATTCTAACAGATAAACTTCAGTTTTCGAGAACCCTTTTCCCTCAGGAAATTGGTAATCATATGTTTTTACAACTCTTGAAAGGGTGTGCTTGAAATGTTTTCAGAACAGTACCATGGGGTGGGCACTCATTCCAAGTGCTCCAAAAGTATGAAATTTGGTGCCTATATTGTTTTACTACGTACTTATTTATTTCCAGTCTTTATTTATTAATGGAGCATTTTTTAGTGCTTATGTTTGTTTATGGCCATTAAAACTGATTGAGTGACAACACAAAATAACAAGCAATACATGTCATTTCATAATTTCTGGGTTGTGCTTGAATTTAGTAAATTTGTTAAGTTCTTAGTAATGAGAATTTGTTTTTTGATATAGAAGTTTTTCTTCTACAAGGGTAAGCACACCACTGTTATGGTGAATGATTGTGAGCTCCATGTTGGCACGAGTGTTCATCTCTAATAATGCAAGAGTTTAGTGCAGATATTAATGTTCACTCATTTGTAGCTCTTATTTTTTATACAATGTCACTCACTAATGCACACATCATTTTACTTTGAGGGAATGGGGAATCCTGCAAATCATATTGTTACCTTCCTCTGCTTTTCATCTGCACTGCATTGTGTTAGAAGATGTTCACATTTTAAAAAATCTGTTGATTCAACATGCAATTGTGATTTTGTTACATTTGTTTTTTGTGTTTTCCTTCATAAATGTTTTCACGCTTGCTAACATGCAAATTGAGTGCACTAAATACTAGGATTTTGTTCTTTCCTCCTTTGTAGTTGACGGGAATAAGGCCATTGGTCTTTCTCACCGATTCAGGGCCCAACCTCCAAATGAGCATCTTATCAGGTCAGTTATGCTGAACAGTCATTGTCATGGCTGGTGCATGTGTGATTTGAATTGGATAGGGTTATTTGTGTGGAGTTAGGCTTCTAATTTACTAGATAGTATGATGAGGACTGAGGTGTGACTGTTTTATTTGTATGGAATAGTAGGCATTATATTCCAACATGCATATTCCACTAAAAACTTTCCTTTTTTTCAATAGCCATCTTGTGACAGTGTCAGCAGTTAATCTCACTGTAAACAGGATTGTGTAAGTCATAGAGAATACATATTTGGGTATATTTTTGGCAAATTTTTGATGTTCTTTGAGAATGTTCCCTAATAGTTTCTATGTTTATATTTTCATGCTTCTGCAGTTTTGAACTGGCATGCATGATTTTGTAAGCTCATTTAAGTTATACCTTTTTAGATTTGAGTTTGAATTTCCTGATACAGCCCTAGTTGGCCTTAGCTTAAACTTTTATTTAGCCCATAATTGTTCAGGATGGTTGTACAGCTATACCTTCAGTAATGGATTAGCCAAAGCCGAAAGTATAACCCGTGATATACATGGTATTTTGATAAAAAGTTTCTTTGAAATCATGATTAATACTTTCTGGCTAGGATTGGATACTTGAGTGGGACCGTCATGAACAGCGACGAAATGTCAAAAATTGCCTCTCCCTCATTGTGACAATTGGTCTTCTCTGTGTGTAGGAAACACTAGGATTGCAATGCAATTTCACGAATGTAGCACTTGGCTGGTCAGATGTCTTGCCTGAATGAAAGTTGCTAATAGCACCCACGATGGGTCTCAAGAGAGTACCATCCTAGTGAATCTTCAGTACTCTGCATAACCTCAGAGTGACTGAAGATTCTGGTACTAAGTTATATGTAATAGAGACAATAGTGTGATGGACTGAAAGAGAGGAGCATAAAACTTTTCTACCCTGAAAAATATGCCATGGTAGAACACAGCCTTACCATTGGCCCCACAATAGATTTTAAATGTACCATGTTACTTTGTTGTTCAAATGAATATTGGAATCATCCCGTGAAAGACACTGTTGAAATTAAATCCAGACATACCTTTCTCAATGTTATTGCACTATAATGACAGTCATCTCCTCAGACATTCATTTATTGACATTGTTTTGGTGTAATGACTGCATTAAACATACTAATCCTCTAAATATGCAACAACACATCTTAAGTTCTTATCATTTTGCTCGTATACTTATTATATAAATTTTTTTCTCTTATCATGCAAGAATACCCTCACAAAAATTTTTTTGGTCAGATCAAAACATTTTAATAAAATTGGAACATTTTCAAACTGGTATAAATATTTAAAGGTGTGGTGTGAAAGGTCCAATATTTTTAGCAGAATATATAAAAAGTATCAATTTGAATGAAAAGCAGCATCAGGGTGTAATATTGATGTATCAATAGTTTTGCATTTGGGTGAAGTTCTCTCGGGTTTCACACCGGGTCAGCATCTCCATATCTTCCTCCCAGTTTTGCATTGCTTTACAATTGGATGTAGCTACTCATGGGGTAAATGTTTTTTGGTTACAATGAAGCTTTCTGGAAGCCTGGTGATGCATAAAATTAAAATGTATGCTTTAATTCACCCCTGGCTATTAGTTATGCCACATTCTCGTATGCTTCTCACCTCCATGCCTTACTATGTGTCGTTTTTGTCCCTGACATACAACTATGTCATCTCACCTGCTTAGGAATGTGGAGCAATAGAATATATTAGTTAAAAATAAGAGAAAATACATTTATAACATTCACAATTTATTCTGTAACTATTACTAAACTGTTACCCATGCTCTGAGAGATCGTGAAATATGCCATAACCATAATCCATATAATTTTGTAGTAATTCTCAAGGTATGGATCACCATTTTACTATAGGAATAAATGAAAATGATCATTTGTTTAACAACAATTTCAAACACTTTATTGAGTGGTATGATGCACTCCAAATGTGTCAGTTTTTAGAAAATTCCAATTTTATTAGTGGAAAATTACCAAGATCAGCCAAAACGAAGTCACATTGAATCAATCAAAATCACATTGAAAATAGTTTGAAATGGTCCAAATGAAAACTAAACTTATATGGCCATCCTGAGGGAATATTTTCAGACTGTAATTTAATGGTTGATATTTCTAAAAATAGGAATCATACTTTTCAATTGGGTTAATTTGGAATTGGATATTTATTGCTCCCTGCCCTCTTTTTGCTGTAAATAATTTTTGTTGTTCGTTAAGTTTATTACTTAATTTTTTGCCACTAAAAATATGTATGTATTCAGAATGAATAAAATTTCATTTAATACCCCACCTACGCTATGCATGTTTTGCATTGCAGTCAGTATCATTTTGACTTAAGAAAAGTAAGTCTTGCATTCTCAAATGATATTATGTCATGTCTTGCAAGTTCTCCATGAAAAAAGCTATTTTTCGAAAGACTGTATGGTTTCACTATAATGATTGTGAAATCTATGCCTATTGTAATTTCCTCTGTTTGAGTATCTATTGGTTGACTATGCATGTTTTTATGCCGGTGTTACTCGGGGAACGTAAATGCGAATCTCAACTCCTTTCACGTGTGTTGAAAAGTATGGAAATTAACCAAACATTTTTTTTAAAATTAGTGTTTATTTTCATTCACGAAGATAAAATTTTCATTCAAATTTTAGTCAATTCCACTAAGTAAATGGATTTTGCTTTTTGAATGTCCTCCAAAATTCATTTCTAATTAGAAATTTCAAAGTAGTTTTTAAAACATATTTTGGTGGTTTTCTTCATTGTTATTTATTTATATTAGAACGTCTTCAAGTATTTATATGCACTTTTCATTTAAACTTTTGACATGAATTCATTATTTGTGGCATGAAATAAATTGAATTACATTCTAGATGTTTAATTAGCTGTTTTTGTTACTATGATTGTTGGTGAAGTTGGTGAGTTTCACAGTTACAGGTAAAAGTTATAGACGGTATGATAGTTTATCTTTCATAGTAAAACCTCTCATCATTGAGTCACAAGGTATCTATATATTCTATGATCGGGAGTTTGCAAACATGGCATTGCCTGTTTTATGCCTTCTGGATTAGATGCATGCTTATTTCATGGAAAAAAAGAAATCATGTAAATGAGAGCAGAGCCAATGGCAATGTGGATGTGGTATTTCATACTTGGTAGAAATTCTTGCCAAAATACATTATTTTTATTCTGAAATGTACTTTAATGCAGCTGGAAGGTAGGTATGGTGACCATTGTGCTTGCCTTATAAAATTCAGAGGTCACAGGCTCAAATCCCGGTATGGCCACTGAGTAACCAAGTAGTGGCAAAATGATTATGAGGTTTTCAATGGGCACAAGAAAAAGTTTTTTTTTTAATGCATCTCTTGCTTCCATTTTTACATGGTATGTCTTAGTTGTGACAACATCCTAGGCATTAAAAATACTATCTTCTATGCTGATACCTTTTTAGAAATGAATTACTCCTGCTTCAGCTATGGCTAAGATAAAGTTTCAAACAAAGAATTTTATCAGTGAGTTGTCATACTGAAACGATAAATATCTCTTTTGAGGCCTAATCAGGTTTCATAGAACATTGTGTACTCATTTTGGAATGAAAAGGTGTACAAACATGTGATAGTTGAAATACATAAGCATGTATTTTTTCAGTAATGTTGTAGTTGTCTAGTAAAATTCTTTCTCTTACTCTTCGACCTTAGGAAATATTCAGATGAAAAATAAGGGGGTTATTTTGCATTACAAAGTTGGGAATATGTCTTGGATACTCCTCAAATGTATAGGGCCCAGAACGGAGGAATTTAATTAGTAAATTAGATGGAATAAAACTAAAATCTAAATGATATTTTTAAAATTGTGTAAATGAGAGTAAATGTTACTGGCTGCCATTACTCAGAATGTATTCTATTCTTGATCTACTATAAAAATACAAGCCTTTTGGATTTAATTCTAATACCGGAGGGTTGAATATAATTCCACATTGCATCAGTATATAAGACTACATTCAGAAGTTAGTTTAATAAGCAAACCACATTTCACAGTTCCTTGTTATATATGGCACACGAGGAAGCTGAACTTATTGCATAGAATCAAAATTCCAAGTTTTCACAATGACTAGTGTCCTAGTGCCAGGCAGTAATGCATTGCTGGAGAACCCGTAGGTTTTCTCTTTTATGCATTCATCTCTTTTATATAAGCATATCTTGATAATTGAAAATACCGGTACTAAGAGTGTGGTATTGACTGGATGTCTTCATTGCAATAATACTGGTCAAAGAGAGGTTTCGCTAAAAATAGTTTCATTGTATAAATCATTATCTCCAGCTGTTACTTTACTCTTGAGTAAGTATTATTTTTGTATTACATAAAAATTTACCATATTTGATGGCATATTAGACGCACACCCATTTCAGTAGGGCTCACTCAAGAAAAAAGATTTTTGTATTTCATGCAAAATTGCAGTACTGTAATAATTTTATGTTGTTCCTTTTAATAATAATTATTATGTATAAGTAAATATAATTGATATAAATATGATGGAGTTAGAATAGGTAGTACGAAACATCTGTGGTAAAAATAGCATTCACCAGTGAAAATTTGCCTATGTAAGGCTGAAACTTCAAATATAATTCAAATTAACCCTGGGTTAATTTTTCGAAGTATAATTTTGAAATAAAGATGTGTTTTATATGCCGTCAAATACGGTAAGTGGTTTGTAAAATTCCGTTTTCTTCATGAGTAATGCTGACTTCTATTGCGTAAAGTGGAGGTCCAGGATTTTTAGGGTATAATTTCTGGTAAACCTCTTCTGTTCACTTGAGAGAAGAGGCTGAAAGTAGCTATGCACATCACTGATCGTGTTGCTATAACTTATCTACATAGCTTAATTGAGTCATTAGTGTAAATTATTATAATAGTATTAAATTAGTGTATCCAGAATCATATTTGCTTTAAGATATGCATGACTAACCACAATAATCTTCCATACAAAATTTAGGATTAATCAGGTTAATGCTATAGAAGTAAAGATTAATTGATTTCATAACATTCATGAAGTTCATAGTTATGTTGTTATGAATTATGCATTAGCATTTTTCCTTGAAAAGGGCCCACCTAAACAATTATCAGATAGTGTCATAACTACAAACAAAAACAAATATTTATGAGTTTCTCCTTTCAGTGAGTCATATATGCATGGGATTACTTATTTTTGTCAGTATTGTTTCATGTGTCTCTGCGTTTCAGCTTAGTGTTTTCTCAATTGCTTTAACCCAAGTGTATTGTTAAGCTATCATGGTATTTTCAATTTCTTTTCAATTGCTCTTCTTTGTGTTGGCCATTTTTAGTTTTATTTGTTTTGAGGAATAAGTTCTTGGAAGCTATTGCTTCTGAAAACTTCAGCCAAATGAAAATATGTGCCTAATTTTGTTCACTTTAATTTATTAAAACTGTTATTAGTCAATTATGCATGTGTGGTGATATGAACTTAAGTTGTTCCCCTATGGCTAGGTTTAACTCTCAAACCCATATAGCTGTTTCTAAACAGTTAACTTACGTTCAGTATAATTATTGAACCCAATTTAATATTTTAATGCATAGTTTATTTTAAATGAGCTGGATATATTTTAAATATTAAATAGTTTGTTACTGAAAGGCATCAAATTATTAAGGGTAATCATAGAAGCTTTCTCTGGTTAACAAAGGCAAGGGAATGATTTATAAAGTCAAATATGGTAATAAAATCATTCATTAACTACAGCTAACATCTACAGTGATGTATCTATATCTGATTGAGGTTTGCATAAGTTACCTATTATGGTCTGCCAGAAATATTAGTTGTAACAACTGTGATATATACTTAAAAAATAAATAGGTTTATCATATCTTATTCTACACAGCATACCAATTTTAAATCATATAAGTACAACTAATAATTGTATTGAACAGCTCAATGTTAGACTGAAATAATGAACGCCTTTTAAGTGTTAACGAGAGTCTCAGTCTACAGCTCTGATCAAATTTATGTAGGTACTTCGCAAATTCCACCAGCATCATCAGCTTTATGGGATCACTGCTTTTTGAACACTCCTTGATCACTCCATCTGAATCTTTCTGCTCTATCACTAATGGGTTTTTACTGCATAATGTGGCTTAGTTTGTTACCACTCAAAATAACTAAAGCAAGGGACTGTTGTTTTGGATTCTTCATGTTATACCAGCATTGTCACACTCCTAATTGCCCTTAAGATTATTGGCTTCAAATCATTTGTTTTGGTGTTAGAATCTATTTTTATCCATCAGCTTATTTTTCTAGGCCTCAAGAGTCTTCTAGGTTTTCCTTTTTCATTTTCTCCAACGTGAAAAAGTTTATCCCTCTTAGGCTCAAAAGAGTTTCATTCTTTACTTTTTGAAAGTAAATGACACCAGAATGAATTAATGTATTTTTCAATATTTCTAGATATATTGATATGCTGTGTTATGTATATAATGTAAATCCTGGAATTATGCTCTCAACCTGGTAATAATTCATTAAGTTCTTGTTTGCTAGTAGTGAAATATTTATACGACAATTTATTTCACATTGAACACTTATTTCATTAAATAATTAACATTTTGTCTTATGTATTTGATAATTTATAAAGTGTGCGGTAAAAAAGTAGATCCTTTTTTGAGGGCTGCTTGACACTGATTCCTCCACTATACCTGTATTTTTATAATGATTATAGTGGTTATTTAAAAATTTGGCAATGTTATTTAAATGTTATAATATGTCTAATTTTGAACTGCTGATTTTATTAGGACTGAAATATAATATTATATCATATAACAGTTATTTAAAAAAATATGATTGAAGAAATATCTATCAGCTTTAATATATTTTACTACACCATCATTAATTGGTGCTCAGGTTGCTCATTTTTTTCTTTAATACATTTTTAGAAAGTATGTTGGTGAATTTTTTTTATTTTTGAGTAATTTTAAGTGACATTTATATAATGTAATTTTCTGTGGTATTTCACTTTGGTATTTCCAATTTAAATGTACTGCTGATAAATATGTTAAAAAGTTAGAAGCTTGTGCTCTGATTTGTGTATTGATTTTGTAAAGTTATGTTTTCTTTTTGCTAAATTTATTTACCAATCAGTTAATTCATGTTTAGTATTTAAGGAGAATGTGATATTACCAATCTATCAACCATTCTGTGCATATCTACTTTCAGCTTACGAAAGCCCAGCTCAGGCAATGCTCCCATTAGTCCCAAACGAACTCTAACCAATGAAATTATAGTTCCTAATACTAAAAATGCGTCTTTGACATGGCGCCAACAAACACAACGAGAAAATATTCCCCCAAGTCATAAGTCACTGAGTGAGTGGAAAGAATCAGTCTCCACGATGGATCATGGCATGAGCCAGCAAACATACATGGGCAAGCAAGGAAACAGGAGGGAATCGGTTGGAGCTTTAGACTCATTTCTCGGCACAAGTGATGCCCAGGTCCTGGAGCGTGCTAATCAGATAGTGATGTATGTATTTCAAGAAGTTTTTCATGTGGTGGTGGTGGCTGCAGTTGCATGGGGTTAATGCAGGAAATGAGGTGGTTTGTCTGTGGCGTCGTAGCACTTGCTCAGGCGTTTGGCTTTGGGAGTCTTATGGTGGTGTCTCAATTTGTCAGGCTGTGATGTTTAATCAAGTCTCTGGTGCAGTTTCATCCACGAAAAATTAGGTCTCACCTCTCTTTTTCTCAATCGAGGATCTAAACTTGGGAGATGTGTTTATTTATGTTCAACTTAAGTAATAAGTTGATATCTATAATCAAAGTCATGCTTGATTGATTTATATTTGTTGTAAGTATTTTTAACAAACTTGGAAGCATCTGTGAAGGTAGTACCCATGTGCTTTTGTGATGTCCATCTGCATGTTACTTTATCTTCTGCTTAATGAGTTTATCTTTGTGTGTAAATGTGTTTTCTTTGCAAGTAGATTCTGTAGTCTATGTTTTGGATCCTATATCTGTCTGTGGTCTGTAGTGTTTAAATCTTTGGGAGTATTGGATTATTATTTCTTTTCTAATATGAGTCTGCTGTTATTTACTGCCTGCAAAGGCATTATATTTTATCTAATTTGTTGTTATTAACTTTCACATAATTTTAGAAAAATGGTTCATTTGTTTATATTTTTTCTAGGAAAAATAAATCATTTAGACCAAGGGAAAGGGGTAAGAAAGGACTTAAGAATTTGGAAGTTGTTAAAACGTTGGCTGGAAGAACTCAAAGTTATGGTAGCAGCCAGTTGAAGGGTGTTGGGGCTCGAAAGCAGCCCTTGACTGTTACTGCCCAGTTTCAACAATCACTCCATAGCCTGATGGATACATTGAACCAAGCAAATCCATTTTTCATTCGTTGCATTAAAAGCAATAGTGATAAGGTAAATTAGTATGCAGTATTAGAAATATTTTAGTTTGAAAATATTTGTTTTGATAAAATGTATTGTTATTCTTATCAGTAATATTTGATTGCATGGATTGCAACAGTTTGATATAAATAATGAATTGTCAAAACTCAAAATGTCTTAAATTTGTTTGCATCAGTTGATTAAATGTCATGTCATGTTGAATTATATTCATGCTACTGTTGACTTAGCAGTAGAAATACTTAAGATTTTTTTTTGTAATTGCTAAATCATCGATATTCTCATGTATCATGTTTTTAATGAATTTTATGAAGAATCCACTGTTAATTTTGGAAAATATTTTTCAGAATCCTAATAAATTTGATGATGACACAGTGCAAAGACAATTACGCTACACTGGTATGCTGGAAACAGTTCGCATACGACAAGCAGGGTATAATGTACGCTTAACATATGAGGAGTTTATTCAGCTGTATCGAATATTGTTGCCAAAAGGATTATTGAGGTATTATTGTCGTCTTCATTTATTCAATGAGTTCTTAATAATGCTAAACCACCTCACAGTGTCTAATCCAATAAATTTTCTCCACAGTTCTCAGTATGATGTGCGAAATTTCCTGCTCACTTTAAATTTAAACCGTGATAATTATCAACTTGGAATGTCCAAAATATTTTTGAGGGAATCTGAGAAAGTGAAACTAGATTGCAGGCTTCATCAGCAGATAATGGCCAGTATCATTAACATTCAGAGATGGTTTCGTGCTGTTCTTGAGAGGCGGCACTTCCTTCGTATTCGTAAAGCTGTTATCGTTGCACAGGTATGAAGTGTGGCTTCCTCCTAAATTCTAGTGTGTTCTTATGTGTATAATGGTGAGAAAAGTAGCTATTCATTATTTTAATATAAGTAACAATGTGGTGCTGAATATTATGATACTTATTAGCATCCAAAAATACATTTGCTACAGTGATTTATCATGTCGGTCAAGCTGTGTCCATTTTCAGCACCCATCAATTTGGCCACTTTTATTTGGAAGTGCATGTTATTCTAAAAAATATGCCGACACAAAATATGCAGGTAAAAATTCATTGTTCTACACTCGATTCAAATTGAATGATTTTAATTCACTATGGTCACCATGGGAATGATAAGTATGACACCCAAATTTCCATGAATTCTCAAGATTTTATCTGTAATAACAGCTCAGTGGACCTTCTGTTAATGATATTTATTCATTCTATGAATAATCATGAAATGCAATGATACTTAACTGTATGTAGGGTGTATAAATTATGACTATCAGTTCCTGACAGTTGAAAATTAACCATTTTTGCCATTAATAACCAGTGTTTAATATTTAATAGTTCATTTTAGATTTGCATTAATGATAATACTAACTTATCATTTGGCTCCAATTATTATTTCGGTAGCAACTAAGAATGTGAAATATGTGATTTTTTTCCAATTGGTTTTAATATTAAATGATTTGTTTTAACTAATATTGGGGTGGTGTGGTTGCCCAGTGGGCACAGCGTTCAGAGTGACTGACTGAAGGGTCTTGGGTGGCTTTGTACATCCCCATCAAATATCCAAGCAGAGCAAATTTCTGGTTGTTAGAATTTCATGATAAAAATCAACTGATTGAGCAGGGATAGGAACTGGCCCCCTTACCCTCAATGTGTGAATTTCACATGCCTTGAGGATTGTTCTGTAGATAGATCTGTAGATAGTTCTGAGTGAACTCATCTGTCAAATAGAACTTTCAATTGCTGTGATGACATTTACTGATTTTTACCAAATCAAGTCAGCCACCATTTCCTCCAAGCTTGTCCTAGTTAACTTACTATTAGCTAAGTATAACAACATGAAATTCAGGGTAAAGCTGGCTTTCTGGATTTAATGTGTTATAACATAAAATCACACCATAGTATTGGCATAAAATTTGGTTTAATATAAAATCATCAAGTACAATTATTGATTACATCTGCAGCCAATTCTTTCAAAGTCAAAGTTTCAATACAGGAATTGCTAATTTTGTAGGCCTTTATTAAAAAATCACTGTTTATTTATTTTTATTTTACATGGTTTCTTCTGCATTTGAAATTGAATACTTCCTTCCATAATGAATATGAAAAAATCCACCATTTTTTTAATGACATGCAATTTTTATAGTTTAATTTTATATTAACAAGATTGAATAATTTTTTTTTTGACTTTAGACCAAAAATTCCAGAAATACAATCAAATTTTTAAAAAGTAAACATTGATAACTATAAAATACCATTATTTTTCAAGGAAATGATTGTAAATTAACCAAGGAAATTGCATGATTTTTCAATAAATATTCAATTTTTACAATGCCAATTGCATAAAATTCAGGGGAGATTATCAAAATGATTGGANNNTACAATGCCAATTGCATAAAATTCAGGGGAGATTATCAAAATGATTGGAGGTAGATAAGGTGAAACTTTACCTAAACAAGAGAACAATACATGTGAAAATGTGATGACACACGTTATCTAAATAATAATAACAAGAATTTAAGTCTGTTATTATTTAGAAAATATTAACAATTACATTAGAAAATATTGAAAATATATACACATACATTGAAAACAATGACAACATTACAAACTTTCTCCCGAATCAAGTAACTAATTTTCACATTATTCACAAATATGATGAGACACGCAAATTCCATATTGACTGTTTTCACATTTGCCACAAATAATTCTAGATCTATGAACAGGCCCACTGTCTTTTCTACTGCATACAACACAAACTTTTTCTCTCCTCCCTGGCAGTTTCCTTATCCCGTATATTCCTTAGATTATTATAGGTTCTTGTTATAGACAATGATATAATGTCATTGGCACATCTAGCACAGATATATCGTCGCTTGGCACTCAAAGGGTTAAGTATAGTTTTGAATATGCACTCTATGTTAAAATACTAGATAATCTGTTTTTTCTTAGTTCATCCCTTATTTACATAAAACACTTCCACTGGATAAAGTAATCATTTAGTGAGATGTTAATTTAGCATATTTGTGGGGACTGTAAAATCAGAATTATGAAATGAGGGAATATCAAGCGTTTGTGCAGTACCTGCAAATAGAGAAAAATCTCTCTTTTCTCTGAAATCACCTCATGAACTTTTGACATCCCCAATAATATTATCTGTACAATTTAATTAATTAGAATGAATGTTATAATCAGCCATAGTGCTTTATATTGATGCTTCCCTGAAGTGTGGGGTTACCCTCGTGGACGGTGGCACTATGAGCACGACGATGAATACTTCGTCACATAGTATGTACGGTATTTCGTAAGAACATCTTTTTCTGTGTATAGCTCTCAAAAAATTCACAGTGTAGGAGGACGCCTGGATAGCTTAACAGGCTAAAGCACTCGGCCAGAATTCGAGGGATCCGGGTTCAAGTCCTGGTTCACGTCCTGGTTCAGGCGAATGATTTTTTCACTGTGAATTTTTCACATCCTTATGTAAAAGGCCAACAATTTGGCTGTTTTCAGATTAATG